>CAIGRS010076342.1:0-12014 GCA_903798395.1 Fraxinus floribunda | reverse complement strand
TACTACAAATTTAAGACGATAACTCATCCATTTTTGGAACCCTTAAGCATTTTCCATCTCCTTGTGGATATGACAGCCCCAAAGCTGCACTACAACTACCGCGTTATTCTCTGGGCGTAATCACCATGAGCGTCTCTAATTAAATTGGGCCACATCAAATGGTTTAAGTGATTTTCGGGTTGAGCCATTTCATAGCGATATTGATAATTAATCAGTCATTTGGTCAAAGTTGACTAAGAGTTTTCAACGAGTAACATTATCGCTCAGGATTTGTTGGGTATCAAAACCCAACAAATCTCCATCTTGATACCCAATCAACCTACAAATAATCAAAACAAAAAGTTAATGCTTTCACAATCAAGGAAACCAATAAATTGGAATCACAGACCTTATTTCATGTTTCGGATTCAACACATATACCATACCTGTTCCATGTACTCACCAAGGCTAAGGTAAAAAAATATCTCAAGTAGAAGCAAATAATAATGGTAAACAAGCAAGAGCAAATAATCATGTGATGAAGAAAGATATGTTCACACAGAACAACAAATTAACACTAAGTTAATCAACAAACAGTCAAAGCACATGCAACAAATGCATAAATGACCATATGAAAAGATCTCACCATATTTATCATATCACATTCCGTGTTGCTCACACCTCGAAAACACATATCTCCTCTCATCGTCCACCATACTCACTAGACTAATCACTCAACACATGTCTAACGAGTAAATCTCTATAAATCATAAGTCATCGGGATAATCCTCTATTGCCATATCACTTCTTCTAACCTAAGTGAATAATAGGTCTCCACCTAACAAAAGTTATAGAAGTGTCTCTTTCACACTCCACCTAATCAAGGTCTTTTCACCGATTAATAATTTCAACATTTAATCACCTCTCTACTCTTGATCCAAATATCACACTTCACATCCATAGTACAAACCACCAATGTATCTCTAGGCATCTATACTCCACATCATTAAAGACACTCAACACACATACTGCTAATGCATCCCGGCCTACTATACATGCAAACAATTGCACCAAATAATTAAATCGTTCTCAAAATCATGCAAATGCACATATCAAACACATCGAAATACAATATATAATCATGCAACAGAATTAAACAATCACACACATGCGGAAAGGATTACACACAGATGCATATGAATTAACTAGGTTTACTCTCAATAAGTCTCATTAGGGTCATTACTCGACCCTATAACCACATTCGCCTCATCTCTTATCTTACTCTTCTGTTTATCCTTCTTCTTCAGATGTCCCTAATAAAGTGTCTAGTTTTATCACAATTTTAACACCGTCTACCACTATACTTGTCACATCCGTTAACCTTCTTCTTACCATCATCACCACTCGAGTCACTACTTGAATCACTATTGTCTTGAGCTCTACCCAAATTCATCTGCTTAACCTTCATTTTATTCATCATCATATGCAACTCACCACTCATTTTATCATCTTTTTCAGTCTTAATCTCCATATCTTTACTTCTAAAAGAATAAATGATAATCCTAGGTGTTAAGATGTCCCTACCCTACTTAATCACATTTTTAACCTCTCTATATGAATTAGACATTGAATTAAAAAAAATGATGACTTTAAAAGTTTCACACGCATTCTCATTACGATTAATGATATCTTGAACAAATTTATTAAAAATATTAAGAATGTCATCAAGATCCTTTGAATGATCCATTTTGAAATTGAAAAATCTTTCGAACAAAGACAACTTATTAATAGTAGATTTAAACAAATATAGATCTTCCAACTTTTTCCAAAGTTTTTTTGTGGTATCAAGTTTACCAATTTTTCTCAAAACGGTGTCTGACAGGTGTAAAATAATGGAAGTGTAAGCAAATTCATCATATTCTTCTTTTCGTGCTTTTGTCAAATTTGCATGAAATGTGTATCGATGACTTTTGAAAACTTTTTGTTGAATCAAAATTCCCTTCATCTTTTGTTGCCAAATTGAAAAATTCTCTTTCCCATTGAAAATCTCAACTTCGGAATGTGAAGACATTTTGAAAAAACAGAACAACCAAAATGTACAAATAGATCACACAAAGTAATCATAAGGCCGCAGTATACACCATTCTAGATTTCCTTGGTTTCATGAGACTCGAGATCTCAATATCAAAGGAATGTTCGAACGGGTCAAGTTTAATTGTTCTAACAAAATAATCAATGCAACACGAAGGTATATCAACAAAAAATTCAAATTTTAACACAATGCAATCTTACACAGTAGCTAAGCAACAACTAAAACACAAAATTAATTACCAACTTGCAATCAAATTCCACACTTCAAATAGTGCAAATAATTTCTAGATTTCTAACATAAGCAATGGTTACCCCCACACGGTAACCTCAATCCTAAAATCACCCACATGATGCGCTAATGCTGAAATTTAAAATGTGATTAACCAATATACCAAAGCAGACCAATCTGAGTCTTTAAATAACGAGAGATGCGAATTTACCATTTTAGGCCACCACTATCCTCCCTTAAGTCTCCGGCAACTACGACAACCAATCGAGCAAAAGTCGAATCGCAAATGCATTGGGCAAAATTATCTAGATTTTACTGTATAACCAAAAATAGAAAACTAATAGCACCAAATCATTAGAAATATTTTGCTTGAGAAAATCTTCCCTAGGCGACTCCGGACACACCTCCATGCGTCGCTGCCGGAATCTCCACTCGCGCCGCATGTCATAGCTTCCACATGCACCACTTTCGGCTGCATCTCCGCCTACTAAGTTTGCCTGTTGTTTTAGATTCTTCAATCGGCCAACGTTTTGGTTGAAAAATACAGTTGCAGGTACGGTTTTTTAGAAGAAAACTAGACGAATTTTTCGATCCGTCTTTCTGTCGATTTTCTGGATATTTCTAGTCGAATTTTTGTTGAAATTCACACACCAATGTGACTCTAATACCAATTGTCAGGGAATAATGGCCACCGAAGTGTATTTTGAGGTCAGTCTACCAATCTCGACCTTACCAAACACCTCCAATCAACGACCCAAAACCACACATCTTCTTCACTTCGGTTGCTAACAATTGCACCCACCAAGGACACAAAAATTGAGTGTTATTTCAGCCACAAAGGCACCTACAAAAGACAACCACAAAGGCAAGAAAAAGGGGAAAGAAGGCAAGCACAAAGCAAGGAAGAAATTGCAGGTTTTTTTTCTCAATGAAAAGGGGGGAAATAACACACTTCTTGCAAAAGTCGGCAAAAACACACACACACACACATATATATATGGATTATTCTTCATGTATATTGAGGTGTCTATAAGGGTGTCCATAATGGACACCCGACACCCCCTATTGGATGGAGTGTCGGTGGGGCCGACACTCTATCCAATAGGGGGATGCCGGGTGTCCCTTATGGATACCCCAATGTACCATTAGCACTACCCTATATATATAGAGTTTAAAGGTTAGGTTTAGCAATGGTCATGCCCCCAAAAGACAACCAATAGGTAACCAATAAGTGGGCCAACACTAAAAGCCGTCCAAAAGTGAAGAAACCATGAGCGTCTCCAATTAAATTTGGCCACTTCAAATGGTTTTAAATGATTTTAGGGTCCAGTCATTTCATAGAGATGTCGATAATTATTTAGTCATTTGGTCAAAGTTGACTGAGAATTTCCAACAAGTAACATTATCGCCCGAATTTATTGGGTATCAAAACTAAACAATAACAAGAATACTAAATACAACATGTGCTTAAACACGCGAACATAGTAGGAGCTACAACAGTCTTCAATTTTAGTCTTTACTAACCAAGGTTAGAAATTGTCTAAATAGGCTTCCATTGTTGTTTGTTGTTGAAAGATATCAAGTGAATAGAATGGTAGATGACACACTTTGAAGCCTGCTTAAAATATGTCGAGTCCAAGGAAATGCGTCATATGCCGTCTATCCACTTGACATCCTTCGACTATGAATACAAGCAAGAACCTATTTGGAGAATTTGATTGAAAGCCATCTCTACTTCTTTATTGATGATGATGATGGCTATAGCTCCTACTACGTGAAATCCGAAAGAACTAAAACAGTTAAAAATCAGTATTTATTTTAATTTTTCATAGCAATATCCACCTTCTTGTTAAAATAAGTAATTCTTTTACAAGTAGCACGTACTTGCATATTTAGATACAAAAGTTTTACTTGAAAGTAAATCTAACTTATTTTGAGCTTATCCAAGCATTCTATTAACAAGATGAACTACATTTGAGTTTCTACTTTTTACTTGAATTGAACCCATTATTCGTTGTCTTCCTGATATTGATTTGAGTCGGAAGCGAGTTGCGAGTCGCACATGTGGATGGGCCGACCCACATGATTTTGATATGGTAGAGTGTATAAAAACTACATCTACCATATAAATGCACTCAAATTGAGAAGACCGTAGAACTATATTTTTCCACCAAAATCTCGCTAAAATTGACACTTGGGTTGTGGCAAATCAATCCCTCACATTGTAACAACTGGGTTTGAGACCTGGAGTAATTTAAAATGTTGAATGGGAATGGACAAGTGTAGTGGATTCAATCATTCCTTCTTTTCAAGTATGATTTCTAAAATAGAAATTAAAACCCCATTTGGCCTCGTTATCCTAAAAAAATTTCCCTCTCTTATTTTAAACCACTCAATTTTCATAAAATAGTATTTTCCCGCTATTCCAAAAATTATAATTTCAAATAATGAGAACCAAACATGGACTAATTTAATCCATACTTCGTAGCGTTACATTTATAAGTGTTTAAATTTCTTATACACAAAGTACACATGTCGAGAAAACAAAGAATGATCATCTTATTCTTCCTTGAATATAAAATACTGTGGTAACATTGGAAGAATGTTACTCAAGAACCAATGGGACGGCTCGAGCACTTTCCGGGGGCATGTCAATGGTAACCACCCCCACATAATANTATTTTCCCGCTATTCCAAAAATTATAATTTCAAATAATGAGAACCAAACATGGACTAATTTAATCCATACTTCGTAGCGTTACATTTATAAGTGTTTAAATTTCTTATACACAAAGTACACATGTCGAGAAAACAAAGAATGATCATCTTATTCTTCCTTGAATATAAAATACTGTGGTAACATTGGAAGAATGTTACTCAAGAACCAATGGGACGGCTCGAGCACTTTCCGGGGGCATGTCAATGGTAACCACCCCCACATAATAATCTATATAACTAGAATCGACGAGGAAACAGAGATGACTTCCCATTTATTCTTTCAACCTTTTTTAATTTCTTGAATTTCACTTCATAATTATTCAATCACAAGAAAGGACAGACTTTTACAATATGGGAAAGGACAGACTTTTACAATATGGGAAGAATATGATACATGTTTTTTGTGGAGTAATTATTATTACAATTACATAGAAACTAAGAAAAATAAATGAACTTGAAAACGTACAGCGTATGATACTGATCATTCTAAGACCCCGAAAGTACTTTGGTTAAGGTATTCTGCACGAATGCAGCAGACTCCACAGCCGATTTAGTTAGCCAACTGATCCCTACTTTTAACCGGTGCTCGTCTGTTGGTAATCTGATTAAGTATGCAACTTTCCTGGCTGCAATATAGTCACACAATCAAACCATGGAAGTGGAGAACAAAATAAATAAAGGACTGTCTGTGAATATAATATACTGAGGGCTGTTCTACCTGTGTGACCAATGGGACCGTCTAAAGTTAGCCCCTCGATGAAACTTGGTGTAACAGCAGCATCGTATCTCCCGAGAGTCATCATCTCACCTAAATTCTGAAATCTGCAGCAAGAACGCTCAGGGTAGTTTAAGACGGGAGTGATATACATATAATATTCACGTTCCAAGACATTCCTCACGATACATAAACAAATGAATATATGAATAGACAGAAATAAGTGCCTGTTTGGCTATGATTTTAAAAAATTATTTCGAAAGTAAGTTTATTTGTAAGTAAATAAGTAGACTCTAGAGTAATTATTTTTTTTATGGTTGGAAATGAGTTACATATTTTAAAAGAAACCCCTTGGTTTACTGTCAAAATAAGAGTCTTTTTACTCGTAACTATAGAAAAAGTAACTTATACAAACATGTTTTGAATAAAAGATATACTTACAAGTTTGTTTAAGGAAATAACATCAAGACAGGAGAGAGGATATGTAAAAGGTGGGGTTTGTAAATGGAACTTAACTGAGATTAACATATTTGTGAGATCTTCAATAGTAGCAAGAATTGCATAGAAAGGTCGAATTCACCACATGAAATGCTTCTTATAGATCTAAAACAACAAAGTGTATATATTTTACAAATGTGATTGATGTCTAACCTAAATGGTAACAGTGGTCGGTTGTTTATTGCAGCCCATAGATTCCAAGCTGCAAAATCTGCCTGCTGGAATGCTACCTGAGAAGAATATAACAGCAAATTTAGTGTCAATAAGTCAGGAAAAACAGAAAACGTGTCTTGAGAGGAAATAAAATATTCAAGGCATTCTTTCCATAAGAAATGTTTCGAAAATGAAAATAATAAATGCTACCTGTGCAGTGTCCGGAAGCAATTTCCCACTTCTGTCTCTTAAAGCAGAAGAATCACCCAGTGCAAATATACGAGGATGACCCTTAACACGAAGAGTTTCATCTGTTTCTGCTTGGCCCCTAGAATTTAGAGAAAGATCAATCAGCTGATCGACAGTTTCTAATTGAGGAAGTAGAGGTTTAGACCCAACGGTCCATAGAACTAAATCTGCTTCCACAGTTTGACGTTTTAAGCCCCTTTCAGCAGGCTCTAACTCCAGTACAAATCTTTCAGGATCATCAAGATCAGCTTCAACATTGGTGAGTTCATGCGAAGTTTCAGTATCACCCTTTCTCCTTATACAGCGTACAAAGTAACCGAGCAAAAGTTGAACATTCATGGATGATAGAACCTGTCAAAAAGAGCTCTTAGTATCAAGCCCTTTATGACATGGACAGATTGGTTGGCGATCGTGCCAATTTAGACATAAAACCACATGACAGTCATGGTCAAAAACAATTGTACCATCTCGGTGAAAGCATTCATGAATCAAGGTGAGAATGGTGTGGAAAAATGGCTTTGAGATTAATAAGATCATTTGTCAAGAAAATTTGTCCAAGAAGCAAGAAAAGGCAGGCTTTAACCAACAATTCGCCAAGTACCTGAGTCCATTGGTACTTGTCCAAAAGTATTCATGAATCAAGGTGAGAACGGTGACGAAAAATGGCTTCGGGATTAATAGGACCATTTGTCGAGAAAATTTGTCCAAAAAGCTAGAAAAGGCAGGCTTTAACCAACAATTCGCCAAGTACCTGAGTCCATTGGTACTTGTCCAATATGACCAGTATAACCTCATGTACCAATAAATCACTTGCTACTAAGGCAAGGAGATGTAAATGAAAAGAAGCAGTACACATGTTGAACTCAACCACCGGGAATAAATAAAAACGCATGAGATTCAGTTTTAAAAGCAGAGATATACTTGTCTAAAAGAGTAAAGCCCGGAATTTAGTAACGTTAACTATAAAGTGTGAACTCAAATGGTTAAGAACCAAATTAGATAGTAGAACACTTGATCATTCCTTCAAACTATAAAGGGAATATCATTTCACCAACATCTGTGTTAATCACAAATACCATGTTATCTATAAGATTGCATTGAGTTGAAGCAATGGTTTTAGTAAATTGATTCCATAATCTATAAAAAATGGTGTCTTACTCTTGAAGCCGATTCCCTGTTGCCAGGTGGAGCATTAGGCAAGATTGTATTGTTAACATTAATTGCCTGTACAAGTCCCCTAGCTTGTAGTCTTTCTGCTATAGTGGCAGCCAACTCAACTCCAGAGTATCCGCATCCTACAACAGTAACGTGAATCAGAGATTCCTTACCAAAGTACTTGCGCTCCAAAGCTGTCAGCTTCTCATTAACCCTCTGCATTACAAAAAAACACATATAGAGACCTATCAAGACTTACTTTCGTCAATGTAGAATTTTGATATTAGTTAAAATATTTTCCCTGATTCAGATACTAACACGAGCTTCCTCTAGGGTAGAAAATGGGTATGCATATTCCATTGATCCCGGTACGACGTCGAGTTTAGCTTCAGCTCCAAGTGCAATTACCAACCTGGCTGCCCAGATCAAGTGTGAAATCAGCATATACCATGGTATGCAAATAAAGAACCTCATTCAAAGTCATATAGAATAGAAGTACTACAAGAGCACAAGCCATCTTCTCTCTCTGTCGTTAGTTTAGTTTACATATGAAAATATCTGGGAACATAATAAAAATGGCAAAAGAATTTGAAATTCTCTCAACTATCTGGAAACATATATTTGCAGATAGACAAGGACATCAAACCAACTAGTTGAAAAACTTGAGCTTGCACATCAATTCACATTTAAGAAAGCATATATAATCTATTTTTGCAAAGAAACTCACGGGTGAACAAACTACCTGTCACTAGATGTTAAACCATTGAAGATTGTCACAGGACATTTTAGTCCTATGTTTAATCATCCATCCAAAGACAAAGGAAGATATTTCACCACTCGAAGAAAGATTATTATTGTCAAGGGATCTTTTGAAAATTGAGGTCAAATGGCTTATTGCATGAATCGAGCTTGACAAAAAGAATCAATGAAATAAGAAGAAAACATGAATGATAACAATAAATTGAAAGAAACAAGCTACAAATAAAAATTGTCTTAACAAGTAATTTCTCAATAAATCAGAGATAAAGATTCCGAGCCTGGAATAGACTAGTTCTGAAAAAAAAAATGCACAATGGGAAGTAATCAAACATGATATGAGAAAATCAAACCTAACGAAAGCTCTTTCTCTTTTGATTTTTGGGCTTGGGTCTCATTTTACAGAAAAAATACTTCATCAAATAGCCTAGACTTGTGTCAACTAAAGCTTCATTCTGATGGTTCTCAAACTACTACTTACAATACTTATAAATAAGACAAAAAATCTGTTATAAACAAAATTCACCAGTAAAGCTACAACATTCACAAACAGCGTGAACTCTCGTGAATCCTACAAAAGTATACCAGTCGTATTCAAGAAGGAGACCACTTTCCAGATGAACAACTCCGACTGAGCCAGATACTGTGTGCCCATTTGTTCCTACATGATAGCGGGGAATTAAACTTTTCACCCTGTCTTTAAAAAATTGCACAGCAGTGTTTGCCAGCAAGTCGGAGAAGCAAGGAGCAATTTCCCATTCATCTACTTCTGTAATAGGAAAAATTGCCACAGTAAGATGAACAACTGTAATTAACATAGCAAAACAAGGAGAAAAATTGATGCTCCATCATATATAAATCAAAGTATACCTCCAGAAAGGAGCTCGTACAATAATGGCTTAAAAACAAAGCGCTCAGATTGGTCAATGAGAACCACCTGTTGCATTACAGAGAATTCTTCATTGTCTAGGTAACACTCATCAAGATGTCAAATGTGTGTGAGCAAAGACATCCACAATCCACAATTAAGTCAGAAAAGATTTAATATATGTTAATTTCATTCTCCAATGGAATGGAGAGGGTTCAAAAGCCCCCAGTACAAAGTTCTATCAAATTGACTATTCAATAATTCCTTAATCATTCAAAAAAAAAAGAGCGAGAGAATTGATTGGTTTGGCCCTGCGAACAAAGTTCATACAGGTAAAGGTCTGATATACCAATAAAAAATGTGTGCGGTCATTTTTTCAACTCATAGTATACATGAAAACTATGTTGCAACATAAAAATATATATCTATATAACAAAAATTAAATACAAAAAAAGAGGAAAGACCATCAATCACAACTTATTTAAGATTTATATATCAATTCATATGCTACATGTATAAATGTTGGTTGAGAATCAGGAAGTTCTGTCTCTAGAAATTACATCATGTTATGCAGTCGAAATCTATGCACCGTACAATATTGTAAAACAAACATCAAAAGTATTTCCATTGAATCATTTACGGGCATCTGCAGCCTGCAACTGGGTACTGGAAAGGACAAACTTTTATATCATGATGCACGAAAAACTGATATCAGCAAAATATGCTACCGATAGAAAAATGTCAAAAATCAGTTAATTAAGCCATTATATTTTAATGAACTTTGAAGGTTTAACAAAAGGCCTAGACTACGAAGGTGGTATTAGATTGATAACCAGCAATTGTTTTCCCATTTTTCACATGAAATATCTTCCATTACTATAAAAGAGCCAGAAAATATCAATTGAAGAAATATATATTCTACCTGAATGTGGAGTATATGATATAATATGATTACTTGGTCAGAAACTGAATACATTCGTGCTGATTGTGTGTGTGTATGCATGTGCATATATACCAGCCTTGTAGATAAAAGTATCAGGGGACATATTATATATAATTTCCCTTGATAAGAGGTTGCCTGGGGTTTCTTGTCCTCGGGCCAAGTTAGTGATTCCAATCGTAGTGCAGTGTATAGCCCTCCAAACCCACCACCAAGTATGCAGACCCTTGGTCGCTGTAATATGAACAGTGTTTTGTTACAATATATTTGGGATCTGTTTGGTTTGGATTTTCCAATTCTACAGTAAATCAATTCTCATTTTTCAACCACACATTTTTCAATAAAACAATATTTTACATCACATCAATACTTTTTTCTTCTTTTTCAACCACACACTTCTCATCATATCATTATTCAAAATCAATTCTTCCTCCAAAAAATCTAAACCAAACAAGCTCTAAATTTTTTAACTGCAAGGACATAAGGTATATTTAATTGGCCTATCACAATTTGACACATAAACTGGTCATATTCTAACATCATTAGGGCTACATAAACATTATTTAACTAATAAAATCTATGTAGTGTAGATCAAAGTCTTTCGACTTTTGTATCACCTAGATAACAATCCATAAAATGTATTGAAGATGCTTTAAAATGGGTCTCAACTTCATTAGGCAATCAATCAAAAAACCATCGCCATTTAAATTAGTGATAAAGCTATTGATAATAATATTACTCTATCGTCTACAACTTCATCTTATGCTAACGAAGTTTTTTGATACATCCACTTACTCAAGCTTATTTGATGCCCTCTTGTAAAACTAATTTTTCTTAAAACTTTGGTATAGTTGTTGCGTACTTCTTGTTGTTCCATTGAATTCATATAAGCAGCTTAATTGATACGAGTTTTTTCTCTCTCAAAATTTAGAGGGATGGCACAATTACATAGAGCTATTAACTTGCGTTAGAATTGATAGGTTACTTAATATCTTGTGATATAAGTTCAATCAAAATAAGTTATTATTCGTATCATCTTACGTTGGTATATCGTCTAAATTAATCAATCTTGATTTTTATGTACACAATGGCCAAGCTACTTTAAATAATAATAAAAAAAATGAATTTCAATATACCATTTTGGAAATCATTTTTCCTCCAACATTTATAAATAAATAAAGGCTAATTGGCACAAAACGTCTCTACCTTTGACATGTATTGTGGAAACCGTCCATACCTTTCATTTCTTGGCATTTATGCCTTACCTTCAACGTTTCGTGCACCGAGTGTCATTTTCACCATGTTTTGACGATTTTACCCTCCTAATCAAATTTAACAAAAGCAAAATAAAGAAAAATAAAGATCACATTGTAATTATGTGTCCAAACTTTTTAAAAAGTACAAACGAGTCTAAATTTGAAAAAATCATCACCCCTAAGCCGTCACCTTTGAAGCAAAAAATTCCCAACCAACTACCGCCCAAACCATCGGACTTCCATACCATCGGAACACCCTTGCTCCCCTCTGCACATACCCATAAACAAATCAATCAAACAACAAATTATATGAGCAAAATCAATAGAAATTCTCCTCGGTCGAGTGGGAAGTTTTTTAGGTCGAATCCAAAATTGCTTCGTTTGAGTTGTGAATTGCAGCAATTGAT
>CAIGRS010076334.1:0-13754 GCA_903798395.1 Fraxinus floribunda | reverse complement strand
GTGGCCAAGTTGAGATTTCGAATAGGGAGTTGAAGAGGATTCTTGAGTTAACGGTGAGCGCTTCGAGAGAAGATTGGTCCAAGAAATTGGATGATGCATTATGGGCTTACCACACGGCCTTCAAAACTCTTATTGGTATGTTTCCTTATCGCCTTTTATTTGGGAAAGCTTATCATCTCCCAGTCAAACTTAAGCATCGGGCTTATTGGGCCATTAAAGCATTAGATTTTGATAAGAAATTGGCTAAAGAGAAAAGCTTGCTTCAATTGAATGAACTTGATGAGTTCTTCCTTGATTCATATGAGAATGCTCGAATTTATAAAGAAAAGACAAAGAAATGGAATGACAAACACATTCTGAAGTGGGAGTTCTTTGTTGGGTAACAATTTCTTCTCTACAATTCTCCACTCCAATTATTCCCCAGAAACTCCACTCTAGATGGTCGAGACCATTCACCATTGCTAAAATCTTTCCACATGGAGTGGTTGAACTTTATCATGAGAAAAAGTGGAACTTTGAGGTTGGTGGGCAAATATTGAAACCATACTTGAGAGGTGATTTTTCGAAAGAGAAGTCATACATTCTTATTGCCAACCCAGAGTGATCAGGTGTATAAGTAGAGCTAGAGACTTTAAAACAAGTCCTTATTTGGAGGCAACCCAGTTTTCTTACCTTTATACTATTTTGATAGTTATTTGTGCTTTATACTTTTGTTATCACATTTTTTTACTTAATACCATTTTTGGTAGGTCAGATTTTTTTAAGTCCGAGCCACCCATGGGTCTCAACAAGTTTGGGGGTGAATTGTATACAAGGTCATGAGCAAAAATTCATGACAAGCATCCTTCAAGAAACATCCAATCGGGAAAGCTTCATCAACCTTCTTTCCTTGTTTTATATTGTTTTTGTACACATTATGGAAAATGTATATTTAAATTTTGGGTTTTGCTTATATTGGTGTTGGTATTGGCATGTTAGATAGCCTTGCGAGCTTAGGATGAATTGAGTTGATGTTTAAAATTGTTATTAATTTATAAGTTATGTCCAATCAAGCGATTTGTTTAAATTTTGGAAATTTGCTTATCCACATGAGATACTATGTCACTTTGAGCACAATAGATATGATTGATTGTAGTCTAGATGTGGAAATGGTTGATTGATGGATTTTTTTTTATTTGGAAAAAGACTAGGTTGTGAGTTATACATAAACTTCTATTCACATACATTCTATCCTCTATTACTTTACCACATGATAAGATAAGTTTGGGAATGGTTGAGCCAATGAAGGATATTATCTAGAAGTGTGTTGATTGTATTCATGTTGAAAAAAAATGTGTGGAATGGAATTTACCGAATATAAGCTAGGTAATAATCATATGCTAGGAATCTAAGCCCCGTTTTATGTGTTGTGCTAGAATAATTTTACGACTTATTGAATCTTAGGCTTCACTTCGTAACTTTTTTACTCGAGTTATTAAGTCCATGAAGTATCTCAAAACCTGGTACCCTTTGGTCTAAACAACTGGGGAGGTATCAATCTAAAACATGTTACAAGGGTAAAAAAGAAAGCTTAAGGGAGTGAGATAAAACATGAGGTGTAATTAAATAAAAAAGAAGAAAATATGATGGAATTACATTTTATTTTTAGGCTTAGATGACTAGTGGGTTTGAATTACTTAGTATATGCTTGAATGTGAAAACACTTGTTAGTAGAGAATATCACATAACTAGTGTTGAAACTGCCGTTTAGACCCAACCAAATGCGAGTAAGAAAATAAAAGAGTGGTGTGAGAACAACATTTGGATTTACACCCAACAAAAGTAAGAAATAACTATGTTGTGGTACGAATCTCACGAGTGGGAAAATAAATATTTGACCACATAGGGTCTGTGTTGGAGCCAATTTGAAAAATTTTCCATCTTGATAATTTTTTCCTAATTTAGATGATCATTAAAAGTGACTATGCACACACATACACCGATCAAACATTGGACAAGCTTGCACTGTTTTTGGTAGCATGATTTTGAAGCCTATGTTCATATTGATTACATGATTTTACACTAATAATATTTTGGCAAGCTATCTAACATTATTGGTCCTTATCATTTATTGCATGATTGTGTTAGGAGTTAATCTTACTCGAGACAAGTAAGAACTTAAGTTTTGGGGTATTTGATAAGTTCATTTTTACACACTTATTAAGTACTTTAATGAGCTAATAATTGACGAAATTGAGCGAATTCATATTCACAATTGCGTAATTGTGGCTTTTGTAGGTAAAAATCCCAAAATGGAGGAGAAGAAATCTAAAGGAAAATGGACAAAAATGATGAATTTGGGGACTAAAATGTACAAGTCAGAAAGTTCAAGAACATGAGTTTCAAATTATGAAGGACTTGATTGAAAAGGAATTCAAAATTTGAGGACAAAATTGGATGAAATCAAAGTTGGATGACCAGGCTTGCAATTCTTTGGGGACAAACTGAAGAAAAGAAAAAGAAGGCTAAGGTGTGCACCTAAGCCTGCAGCTTAGGCGCATGCCTTAGCCCCAATTTTGGGTGATTAAGGGCTCATGCACGCGCCTGAGTTTGAAAACAAGGATCTGTGCTTGTATTTTAATTTCTTCATGGAGTTTTCTTTAAAGATAAAATATCACACTAAAAGATGGAAATCTTGAAGAAATCAAGATCAAAACTTAGCAAGCTTCAAGAATCCGACTAAGGATTGGTTTATTTCTTTATCTTGTATTTCACATTGTATTTTCTCAACTATTGTGATGTATTCTTCTAATCTTTTTACATTGCTTTGCGCAATGGACTAAATATTATGATGTTGGGATGAATGAGGAAGCTTGACCTAATTATATTAATTTCTATATTTACTTGTTCATGCATAGATGCTTGTGTTATTGTGCTTTTACCATTGTTCTTGGAGCATTATCATTATAATTGTGGCCACATTATGATTATGCCAAGTGATTTGTATGATTATTGAGAAATTCTTGCACATTTTAGACCAAAATGGTAGAAACCCTATGTTCTTGTATGAGATAAAGATATACTCCTAATCCTAAGTAGCCATTTGAGCTATTTTCATAAATATTTAATGCTATTGTGTTTAATTGACATAGAGGTGTAGTAGATTAAACTAAAATGGAAAAATCGGGTTTAACGAGATAAGTGAGCATTTTATAAATTCGTCATTGGAGAAATTAATTTGGTGACGGTCAAGTGGAATCATGAATCCCAACTCGTTTAAAATTTAAATTTTCATCATTTTTATTACTTCGTGTTTTTTAAAAGTCAAAAAATCATTTTCTTTTCACTTTCTACCTAAAAATCTGACTGTGTGTGTGTTTTTATCATTAATTTGAGTCAATTATCATGTAATTGGAAGAAACACTCTTCGAAAGATCAACTTGGACTCAACATCCATTTTATTATTTGAAAGCGACATGTGCACTTGAGGTTTGCACTTTTTAGCAAACAATATGTTAATTGTCTTTCAAGAACAAAAATATATATAGTCAACCTTGATCCATTGAAAGCATTACTAGAGCTATCCAATTCCAAACTTTATTAATATAATTCGACACTGAAAATCTGAAATATAAACTACTCTAAGTTATATAGAGTATGTTATTTAATACCAACAGTATTAAAATATTATTATAGTTAGCATTAGATGATAAGTCTAATTAAATTAGTCTCATATTCCATATTCTTCATTAATTTAGCTTGCAAGTTGTTAGGTCTAAATGGTCAGTGAACATTTTTTCAAAGTTCTCATGGGGTCATTGAACTTTATACTGCCCTTGTTAATCACTTAAGTTTGAAAATTTGTATCCCATCCATCACTACATAAATGACACTTGCAGAATTGGAAGGAACAAATTGTGCTATGTTAAAGTCCGCATCAATTTTGGATTGTTGAGCATTGCATCCACACAAAGTCTTCTTGGTTGCTTCTTCATGTCTCTAATGTTATGATGTAAGCCAAAATATATATTTCTATTTAATTTTCTTCTTTCAGACTCAAAACAAATTGTGCTATGTTAAAGTACTCTCTGGCCCGTCAAAAAATATTTCGCACCATATCATTATTTTTATTAGATATCCATTTGACCTACTATATTGATATGCTTTATTCTTCAGTTATCCAATCTAAAACCCTAAGCTGAATCAGAGGTGACAAACTTATTTACTTAAGTTATATCTTCGATATCTTCACATATAGACGAGGCTCGCTTTCAATTCTGAACCTCCTATGTACATAATTTTCATAAATTGGTGTGACATTTTTTTCTTAAAGATTGAGCTAATAGGACAAACTTATTTATTAAACTTACATTTCACATTTTATGTTTAACATTTTTCTACATTAAAAAAATGTAAGCAAGAAGTCATTGAGAAGTTTAAGAAGAAAGGAAGAAGAATGATCAAAGTACTTTGGATATATCGCCCTTCTCTAGTTCTAACCGGCCGAAGTTTAAATGATTTGGAAATTAGTACCTAAAAGAGTGTTGGATTATTCATTTTTGAGACTGAAAGCTAATGATTTATTCCTCATCTTACCGAAAAAAAAAAGAAGAAGAGAAATAAACTGTAAAGATGCATGTAATTGCCAGAGTTTCACAACTAAAAAATATTTAAAAATACATATTAAATGGCCATTTATTTGTATCTTTTAAGTGTCCTACAGGTATATTCTAATTTTATGTTGTGTCAGTGTCACAAGTTTTCTTGATTAATAAAACATGCCAGCTACATAGAGGAGGGAACAAGAAAATTTCACAAGAGAAAACAATAAAACATGTTTTCTTAATCAAACAAACATCCAATTATATGCAAGTTACTATTTGTTAAAAGATAGTCAATGAGTGACATGTAAGATAATTTTTTTTTTAAGAAATCCAAGATTCTTAGTCAATTAAGGAAAATGAATCCTGTTTTTAATCATTCATGTAATTAGGGCAATACAAAACTTGCAAGAGGAATCGAAATGTTTTTTTTTTTTTTTTTCAAAACAAAAATAAAAAGGAAAAGAAAAGAAAAGAAAAGAAAAGCATATCATCCTATATTTATGGGCTTCAAGTAGGACCAACCTTCCTGAGTGCTTAGTAATTGGACCTTCTTCTTTGTCAGTCATAGTTAGTGATTGTCTTTAACCCAAATAACGAATTTTGGTATTTAGTGATTATAGGGCAGCACATATGATCCTTGTAATATGTGTTCCTACAGAATTTAGAATAATGCTATTTATTATGCCTCGTCGCTGAGGCTCTAGTTAGAAAACCATGTCATAATCCATGTGGAAATGCAAGTCAAATCTGGCCAAGTCAATGAAGACTCAATTGATCAAAATAAAGAGATCAAAGAACGAAGCTCCCGTGGCCGAAATCCTCAAAGAAGAAGTCGAAGCTCTATGTCCCAAAGCTTTTCACACTGAAGACTTCGAATATGTCCCTGAGGCTAAAACCCTTACTGTCCTTTCGAAGATCTATAGGCAATCATTAGAAATGATTGATGTTACGTTTGTAATAATTAATGTTAGAATTGCCAGCCTAGGGCATAGAATGACTGACCCGTTGTTAATGTATTAAATTTATAGCAGATTGAGTAATGTGAGGTTTAAACCTAGGAGATGAGGACATGTGGTTATTTTTCAACGGTTATCACGTCGGACAGAACTCTATAAAAGCTCACAAATTATACAATTTGAAGAATAATGCTGCCCTTTACACTTTAAGCCACACTCAGTCTTCTCTCTTGCCTATTCTATATTTGTATGCTTAAGTTTGGATTACTTCCACTTTGATGGATTTTCTTACGATTGTTGGTTTATACATAATTATCTTTGATCATATTGTCGATGCTCAAACATTTTTGTCTCGCATCGTAAAGCATCTATCACATCCATAAAAGTCATTCTTTCTCGTTCGAATCTCCAATCAAAACATGTTGGGATTTGCTTGCGTGGATGCGAATGGACTTGACATCTTTCGTCCACATAACCATTACAAAAAATGGTTTCAAGAGATTGGCGCATGTTGTGGGAAACTACACATTCAACCACGAAAAACCCATTAAAAAGCCATAGGAAGAAAGAGGGTTTGCTCTTGAAGAAAGAACCATCGAAAAGTCCAAGAAAAATCGTTTGTTGTAATTCAGTCTATTCCTTGAAAAATGAATATTATTTGGTTCAAAAAAATCCAACGTTATCATGAGCTTCGACAATGAAGAGTCAACATCTTGAAGAACCAAAGAACATTCTGAAAAGGAGGAAATCTCGCATTTCACTCCTACAACCCGCCCCAACCTCATCATCAACTTCGACGATGCAGATCTAGAGACGAATCCAGGATTGCAGCCAAACTTACTAGCTTGTAGACTCATTTGCCGGACACGAACTACTTATCTTCATGGATGCTTACTCAAGCTACAATAAGATCCCAATGTTCCCACATGATGAAGAGTACACTTCCTTCATGACGGACAAAGATCTTTATTTATATAAGGTGACGCCTTTTATGTTGAAAAATGTCGGAGCCACCTATCAGAGGCTTGTAAATAAGATCTTTGCAGACCTCATTTGAAAGATAACGGAGGTGTGTGTAGATGACATACTAGTGAAACGTCTGAAAGAAAAGGATCATGTGGAGCACCTCAGAGAGACTTTCTTAATACTACGAAAGTGCAGAATGAGGTCGAACCCCATGAAGTCCGCATTTGGGGTCGCTTTGAGCAATTTCTTATGTTACATGGTTAATCAGAGGGTCATAGAGGCTAATCCTGAAAAGATTAAGGCCTTGATCGAAATAATGTCGCCCTGAAGCCTAAAGAAGTACAGAGTCTTACTAGATGCATAGTAGTCTCGAGTCGCTTCATTTTAAAAGCAACGGATAAATGTCTTCCTTTCTTCAAAGTCTTCAAAGGAAGGAAGAAGTTTCAATGGACAGAGGAGTGTGAGTAAGCCTTGAAAGGGTTGAAGAAGAACTTGAGACAAGCTTCCCTAATCTCCAAGCCTAAGATTGATGAGCCTTTGCAATTTTACCTAGCAGTTACCATCGATGCTATCAATTCGATACTTTTGAGAAAGGAAGGTGATCACCAATTGCCCGTTTATTATGTGAGCAAAGCACTCTTCGAAGCAGAGACCCGCTATCCAGACATGGAGAAGATAACACTCTCATTAAAACAACTTCCCAAAAATTGAGGTCATATTTTCAAGCCTACACCATACATACGCTAACTAACTTCTCACTTTATTAAGTACTCCAGAATCCTAATGCATTAGGAAAGATGATGAAATGGCTATAAAATTCAACGAGTTCGATATTGTGCTCAAACTAAGAGCTGTCATTAAAGGCTAAGCCTTGGTAGACTTCCTGGTAATGTTCACCCATATTCAAGAAGTGGAAGACGAAATGGAACCCGCCAAACCTCTCACCTAGAACATTTTTGTTGATGGTTCCTTTGGAGACACAAGATTCGGGATGGGGTTAGTTTAAGTCAACCCAAAAGGGCATAAGCTTAATTGTTCTATGAGATTTCAATTTAAGGCTACCAACAATGATGCAGAATATGGGCTCTTCTAGTAGGCCTCATATTGGCCAAGGAAATAAAGTAAAAAGGCTAACTATCAATAGTGATTCCCAATTGGTATTAAGTCAGGTCAATGGCAATTTTTTAGCCAGGGATAAGAGTATGGTCGCGTATTTGAAATTGGTGATGGAACTTGCCCCACACATGGAAAATGCTCATGTCGACGCCCTTTCAAAGCTAGCAGCAGCAAAGACTTTGAACTACTTATCATCGTGATAGAACATCTTCTAAGACCCTCTACTTGTGAAAATGAAGAAGTGATGTGGGTTAATGACACTCTTCCATGGATGCAGCATATCATAGCGTTCCTCAAAGATAAAATATTACACTCTGACAAAGAGGCACAAAAACTTAAAAGGTGAATTACATTCTTAGTCCTTCATGATGTGTACAAATGAGGTTTCTCCCTATCCCTCCTCCAATACATAGGTGGAGAATAAGCCACTTACGCACTTCAAGAAATTCACGGAGGGGTTTGTGGTAACCATTTGGGAGGATGGGCTTTGGCACAAAAGGTGCTGAGGCAGGGATACTACTGGCCTATATTGAAAAAGGATGCACAACAATTCATCAGAAAGTATGACAAGTGTCAATATTTTGCGACAATACAAAGATAACATTTCCAAGAATTAAGCATTGTCTCTAGCCCTTGGCCTTTTTCCAAGTGGAGAATTGGCCTCATAGGACCTCTACCAAAGGGAAGGGGCAGTGCCAGCTTCACATTTGTTGCGATTGGTTATTTTACCAAGTGGGTAGAGGCCGAACCCCTTTCCAAGATTACATGCAAACACTTTCAAATTTTTATGGAAGAATATCATTTGTAAGTTTGGGATCTCCCATTCGATTGTATCTTATAATGGTGACAATTGGACAACAAGAAGGTTAGGGACCTATGCAAGGAGTTAGGAATAAAAAATACTTTTCTACCCCCCACAACCCTCAGGCCAATGGCAGGTGGAAGCTGTCAATAAAACCATCAAATACAAACACAAGAGAAAGTTTAATGCTTCTAAAGAGGCTTGGGTAGATGAGCTACCTCAGGTCTTATAGGCTATCAGAACCACTAGTAAGACAACCATAGGAAAACTCATTTTTTATAGCTTACAGAGCAAGACCATGAGTCTATTTGAAGTGGGTCTACCCTCTCCTCATCACTTACAATTCAGTGAAATAACTAATGACGAATTGAGGAGGTGTGAACTTGATTTCCTTGATGAAAAGATTAATGAATCTCTAGTAAAATTGGTTGCATACCTAAGCAAGATGACCTGGTACTACAACTCTAAGGTCAAGAAGAAGTCCTTTCGTCTGAATGGTATTTTTATCATTGAGTGGGAACTCTTGGTCCTAATTGAGAGGGCCATACTACATCAAAGAAGAGGTTTGACTAAGAACCTATAAAATTGAAATGTTGGATGGGAAAGCGCTGCCTCACCCTTGGAACGCAGAATACTTGAGGAGGTACTATCAGTAGAAATATAAATACTCGATATGTACAATTTTCTTAATTTAATGAAAGTGGCTTTCTTAAATTTTTGGAAAAGAAAGTGCCTTGTGGCGACAAAAGACCTAAGACCTAGTCGTTCAGCCACCAGGTAGGGAAGTGTGGACACTTTGACAAAGAGATAGATCCCAAAAGGGACTAATTCCTAATTCGAGAAGTGGACAACACATGCCCTCAGAGATCGAAGACATTGAGGACTCCTAGATCAACCCCATACTCAGGAAAAACAACAAGGTAAAATGGCATATGTCATTCTAATAATTGCACAAATTATGTATTATAAAGTAATTTAAAAAAGTCTCAAGTTGAAGCATATCCCGAAACAATAACATAAGTAAAGATGCTGTACAAAATTCAGGAAGTAACACAAAGTATAAAGAAACGAAGTTTCATTAATTGAGGAACTTATTACAATTAGAGGCCAAGTGCCAATTACATAGGGAAAAGGAGAAAGCTGAAGCTAAAAATAAAGGTCAGGCTGGCCGCCAACAATTGGAACAATGGCATTAGGAACCACTATCTCATTATTAGTTTGTTCACCCCCAGCCTCTTCATCGTCTTCTAGTTCAATTATGTTACTTCCGTCAGTTGGGGTCTAGGGTGGTTCGCTTTCTTCCAAGAATTCTGACATCAGCCTCGACATGTTGATGGATTGAGAATGAATTTCAATATGTTCTACCACTTCAATATGAGTGAATGCTTGCTAATACTTAGTAAAATGCTCATATTCTTTTGTTACGTGGAAGCTGGCTATGTGACGCTTCACAGCTTCATCGCCAGAAGATTAAGCTTCACCTCGAGCCGTCTCTATTTTTTCGATCAGGCCACCAATTCTAGAATTTATCCCTACCACTTGCTACTTCAGTAAGGCACATTCTTTATTTGAAGTCTCTAGGGCCTTGGCAGCAATTGGCTAATGCACATCTGAGGTCTCTACTCACTTAGTCAGAGAAGCTACTTCACTCTACAACAAGTGAACTTCTTTCTTCAAATTCTCAATCTCTGCCAAAGTAGAGGTGAGTTTCACACAATCCTCAACTGTTTGTTTTATAATGGCCTCAATGTCAAATTTTGCTTTCTTGGCCGAAGTAAAGTCTTTATTTTCCTTTTCAAGGTTTTCAAAAAGGACTTTAGCCTCTATGACCACACCAAATGCCCTCCCTATTTAGCTCACCATCATGGCGAAAAGTTCATCCTTATCACTGGATTGTACAAAGTTCCGTCACCTATCTATCTAGTACCTATGAATGGTGAAGGTGGTCGTTTGAATTTTCGGGAGGAGCATGGTCAGAGCTTCTGGAGCCAACTCATCATTCTTTATCAAAGCAAGCTTGACCCTGGAAGGAGGTCCTTCACTGGTAGAAGAGCCTTTGGTGGTCCCGTTTTTATTAACCAACTCCTGTCTCAAGGGCACAGCGGAAGAAGGCTTCTTCAAATCCCCTATAGCAGAAGCAATGGAATTTCCCATCAATTTCTCACCATCAATGGCTGGAGGTGGAAGTGGGGGGACATACAGTTAACCCTCTTATGCCCATGGACGAGAAGGTGCTTCTATACTTACGAGATTTCGTAAACTTTTCCTTCCCTTATTCTTGACAAAGGGTGCCCCTCAAATTCAGCGCCCTATTTGCTGGCCCTTTCCACCTTGTCCCTGATATGCTGGGCTATAACAGAGGAGGGCTTGTGTCGCTTCTTTTTGGATATAGAGGTAGCAGTAAAAATTGATGGTATATTCGGTGTTAGGTATTTCTTCTTCTTGAAATCCTCTAAAATCAAAGAAGCTTCAGTAAATTGTCTCTATAAAAGAATAAATGAAAATTTTGATCAAAGTTCTACCTCTTCGAGCCATCAGGCCAAATTCTTCGTAATCTCCGGTGTAATATGAGGCGCTTGAATTCGCGTGAAGATAGATGGAAACGATATACATCATCTACCATGCATAATTTAGCTTACGAAAGTTCGAAGCAATCGACTTGACCTACAAAATAGATGGGGGTCATGCTACCATAAGTATGGGATAAATGTAAGTAACCTGCAAAAAATCAAAGATACATTTACGAGATTCTGAGTTGTGAGTGGAAATTGTTAGCTGAGGGACCCTATCACCCTTACAAATATGCCACCTCCCTTTCACCTAAAACCAGGTCTTCTTCTAATCGTTGATGGTAGAAGGAAGACCTATCACAAAAGGAGAGTGGGCTTTCTAGGGGTCTAGTGAATACCAACCCTTTGGATTACCCTTCCCCAAGACCCTAGGCTGAGAATGTTTGGAAAACATTGAGGGACATGTGCTCACCTAGGGAGGTCTCTTTCCACAAAAAGTAAGTCCTCACTAGTTGGGCCCATGCATTGGGGACGAGTTGGATAGGTGCCAGCCCATATGATTTGAGAAGACCCTAAAGAATGGATGAAAGGGCAGATGAAATCCCCTCTTTAGAAGATATTCACTAATGGCCATGCATCCCAGCCTAGAAAAATAGGCTCTCTCTTCAAGCGAAGAGGCTAGGAGTTCAATTGTGTGAGGGATACAGTATTTTTCCCTAATTTTTATAAGGTCAGTAGCAATAACATTTGACGGAACCTTAGCAGCCCCCAGCTAGCATCATAACATAAATGACATTCTCTAAGGTTCAGTGCGCTATGGCCTACCCTAATGGCTTGATCTAGGTTGGCCATATTCGCTATATTCACTCCCATTTTAGATGCCACTGAATACAAGTCTAGGTTTTCCCCACCAAAGTTTGAAGAGATAATGATTTTAAGAAAAATAGGAACAAATGAACAAGCGAAGATGAATGAATACTCACAAACTTAAGGAATGAATGGGAAAGACCACTGTCCAGAGAAATGGTCTCAAGGAACTTTTCGTTGCAAGGGAATGAGTGTGGAAAATCGTATTTATTTATTTATTTATTTTTTTGCAAAGTAAAGAATGAAATGGGTAAAGGATTTGCCATATAGGCATAGGTCATCAACCCCAATCATTAAATTTGAATCCTAACTATCCACCATTCATTTAATGGTTAATCCGAGCAATCATAGCATTTGCCTCTTCGTATTCAATAGTTTAGATCAAAGCGTCTAAGCAATGCTAGCCAATACAGACCCTCTCATAAAACATGCCTGCAGTTGTCATCATTGTGCATTATATATAGCGATGGTTGCGTGCATGGTAAGTTGAAATGTTGCAGTCGTTCTTTCTGGAAAACATATAAGATAATCATTTCGGCACAATAATCAAGGGCGTCTCATGTTCTCAACATTTAAAAAAAAAACATACCTCTTCAGAATTAATGAGGTACAGCCTCAGCAAGTAATAGAGGCAAATCACTTTAGTCTTCAACGCAACAACTTTAGTACGACCTCAGATGTGTAAGCCACTTCGGGTCGAATAGACTCAGATCAAATCTGAACAGCTGACACTCCGCAGCTTCTACCATAAAATCCTAAGTTTTAAAGCACAGAGCTTCGGACAATAACCTTAACAAGTAATTCATGCAAGTAAACTACCTTTAAATTCTAATTCTAATATGAATATTTACATGAATAGTCATGCCTAAATTTGAGAGGTTATTGTTACGCCTCGTCGTCAAGGCTCTAGTCAAAAGACCATACCATAGTCCACGTGGAGATACACGTTAAATATGGTCGGGTCAATGAAAACTCAATTGATCAAAATAAAGAGGTCAAAGAACGAAGCCGCCTTGGCCGAAGTCATCAAAGAAGAAGCCAAAGTTCTTTCCACCGAAGACTTCCAATACGAAGTTTCCCGAGGCTGAAGCCATTGTTGTCCTTTAGAGGATCTGCATGCAATCTTTAGGAATGATTGATACAATGTTTTGTAATATTGAATTTCAGGATTGTCATCCTAGAGTATAGGGTGACTGATTCGTTGTTAATGTATTAATGCACAGTAGACTGAATGATGTGAAGGTTCGACTTGGGAGATAAGGCCACATGGTTATTATCCAAGGCTATCACGTCGGTCAGAATTCTGTAAAAGCTCACAACTTATACCATTTGAAAAATAATACAACTCTTTACACTTTACACCATACTCTATGTTCTCTCTTGCTTATTTTATACTTATTTGCTTGAGTTTAGATTATTGTTCACTTTGGTTGAGTTGTTTGTAATTGTTAGTTAAAATGCAATCACATTCGATCGTATTGTCGGTGTTCGAACATATTTGTCTTGTGTCATAGAACATCTCCCATGTCCATAAACGTCAGCCTTTCCAGTTCGAATATCCAGTCAAAACGTGTTGGAATTTGCACACGTGCACGCAAGTGGGCTCGATATTTATTGTCCATGTAACCATTACAAAAAGGGGGCAACAAATATCATTTTTCATCTATTCTTAAAATAATTCACATCAAATAGGCCTATGGTTTATTGACGAAAAATAAAAATAAAAATAAAAATTATAGTAATGGCATATTTGAATTTTATGAAAACGAGATAAAAGTTTAATACTTGTCTACATATCTATAACTGATATAAAAGAGTGAAGATTGAATTACTGTTCATAAGCCATAAGACGAGCCATGACTCGGCTCAGCCGCTTAAGCCGGTTTTTTTTCTCTCTCAATATTTTAGGTTACAAATATGCGTTTTAACTGATTTAAAATTTGTTGGAAATATT
>CAIGRS010076314.1:0-11506 GCA_903798395.1 Fraxinus floribunda | reverse complement strand
AGTGAAAACAAATCAATTTTCAATCCACAAGGATGTCCAAATTTTTAGTTGGAGATTGAGATTCATTTTTGGCCCAGTAAACGTTCGAATTGAAAAAGAGTTATTTCTAGCAAAGCTGTATCCATTTTAGTTATATTTCTTATGCATTTTGAATCGCCTTAATCGGATATCGGGATAAAAAGTTATGATAAAATACTCAAACAGACGCAGAGTAACAACTGATTTTTTTGGCTGTAAACAGCTAAAAATTCGGCTGTTAACAGCCAAAAAATCGACTGTTCCGATTTTTTTTCGTAACAGCCGTTAAGGCCGTTAAACAAATGAATTTTTTCCCTTCATGCTTAAAAAAATTATACATCTGCTAAAAAAATTATCTGCCTATTATCTATGCCGAATATTAATTCATCGAGTAAAATGTATATACATTTAACGAAAACGAAATTAAACATACATAAATATACTTACCGATTTGAAGTAATTGACAGCAAATAAATTTTTTCTTCAACTATCGATATTTTTTAAATTTTTAGAATGAAGAAGATGAGACAGTTTTTATCTGTGTTGGAGTTGATTTTGAAATTTTAAGTAGAGAGTGTTTGGTTTTTATTTATTAACTAAAAGGATAGTATTGTCTTTTTAACCAAATTATATTTTGTAATTATTTTATTCACTTAAGGGCATTTTCGTTTTTCAACTCAAATATGCCACTTTTTGAATTATTATAGAAGAAAAGAAAAGTCAATGTGAAATTTATGTGCTTTGACTAGGCTATTTTTAGAGTGAAAAAATCTGCGTGTGCATAAATTATTTGCCAGAAAAATTTCAGAAAACTCACATGAACAGTAAAATATTGTAAAAAAAACCATCCCACCCACCCCCCCCTATTGTGAGACTTCTGGCCAGTTTCTGGCAAAAAAATTCTGTACGTCTAGTGCAGTTCTTTTAGAGTTACCCCGTGCTGGGTCCACAGTTGCCAACTGTTGCGACAATCTACAAAATTTTTAGTTCGAATCTCATAATCATCTACTTATACAAACTTCAAAGATTTTACTATTAACTAAAAAATGAATCCAACGCACACGAGGATGACAAAAAATCTGTTTGACCCAGTATTTGCGGGGCCCTTCCAGAATGGGACGAGAATTACTCGTCTACTAAGGTAAAGGGGCCGAGGGTCATTGGCTCATTGCCCCGAAACGAGTATGGGGCGGGTACGAGAAACTTAGTCCCCTCCTTGCTATCCGCTTCGTTTAAAATTAATTTCAGATTTAAGTTTTTTTATCAAACAAAAATAAAACGTTTATCATCATTTTTAAATAGGACATAAGATGTTCTTAATAAATTGGAAATAAAATAATGACATTTACTGACTAAAGACACAAAAAAATATAAAGAAAAACTAAAAATAAAAAAATAAAAGCTACGATAAATGGGGCAGGAAACCCGCCCCGCTTTAATCGGGTATGTGGATGGAACAATATGACAAATATACCCGACGGAACGAGAGTGAGAATGACCGACCATTTCATATCCGTCCCGTTGACATCCCCAAACGCGCAAAGGAGAAAATATAGAATTTTCTGTAACTTAGATGTGGAAGCAGTCAAATGCGCAGACTAATATCGACTGAGCGTTCAGTCCCTATCTTAAGTATGTAATTTTGAAATATTAAATTATTAATTGCAATGTCTTGTTGACTCATTCCCACCAATACTCAACAAGTCAAAATTTCAATGCTTTGATTTTCAATATTTCACTATAATACGATGACCCAATGCGTGACAATTGGGAAATACAAGAGACAAGATCACCCACCATTTGGATCCGGATATAATACGAAAATTCAAATAAGATGGTTAGTTTCTAACTCTAAGCTTGTTTGGTACTAACTATTTTCTTTGGAGTGTTTGTTGTTTAAGAGTGGAAAAAAGCTACAAAATGCACTCTAATAGCCACATTGATGAATGTAACAAAAAAAGAATACAAGTAGTCAAGTATATATATATATCGAAAGTATAATTCATGGATCAAACAAGAGTTGTCGGTGAATGAAAAATGCATTGTAGAATTGTTAGCGTGCATGCATTGCATCTCTTGAAGTGACATAATGGAGAAGAATGTCACGTTAGATGAAACTTTATACTTGGTATATGGTCAAAACGAGTTACATAAATTATTCGAATTGGTATGAAATCGTAAGCTCCCAAGTAGTTGGAGGAGCCAGGTCTCCGACCGCGTACCTGTTGAGAAATGAATCGATGACTCACAGGGCAATGACTTGGTTAGGAAACCATCAAAAACTGAAAATACTTCTTTAGTGATTAATACAGAAAGGGTGACTTTGGCATGAATCCTGCCTACTTTCTCAGGCAGCATCCATGCAGTCCATTTTAAATTAATTTTAAGTATAAAATGATTGATCAAGTTAAAAAAATTGAATTTATTTGATTTACATTTTGGCAGCTTTGTAAGGGTCAGTGTGACAATGCTTTTAATAAAAGATTTAGCAAATTTGATAAAATGTAGAGAAACAAACAATTTAATAGCATTGGACAAAGGTAGCAAAAGGAATATTTCGTAAAGGTCTAAAATCATGTCGGGGAGAAAACAAGAGAATAGCAAAGAAACCTTTGTTGCAATAAATGGGAAATTCCATTACCCATTAATCCTTCTTGTCAGAGACCCCGATAGGGTCATCTTATCTTTAAAAAAAAATTAAATGAATAAGCGTAGCTTCGCACTCTAACGTCGTCCAATTTTTGATGGAAAAGAATGAACCTTACTCATAAAGACAAGATCTTTGTAGAAATTAATGGACTGAGTGTGTCCGAAATCTATTTGAAGTTCGATTCGATTTACAGAATCGCTTACCTAAAGTTGTTTGATACAAAACCTAATAGCGTGATTACATTAAACTACCCATGATTGAGATTTTACATAGTATGCTACAAAACCAAAACATAAGAACTACCCAAAAAAATGAATACTTTCTTGGTTTGTACAAGCAAAAGAGACTTAAATCACCTATTTTCCTCCGAAATCTTTAGGTCCAAACGCCCCAAAATCTCTCTCCAAGAAAATTCAAGAACCCCCCGACAGACCCTTTTGCCACTTCTTCCTCCGCCGTGTCCTCACCGGGAACAGAACTCTCCGCCGTCGAGTTTGACTCAGTATGCTCGTCCTTACTCAAACTCAGTTCAGTGACTTTTGACTCGTCGGAGATTTGACTATTATTACGTCTACTCTTCCTTCTCTCTCTTTTGCTCTTTTCTTTCTTGTTTTTCATTTGCAGATCATCTTCATATGCATCTATAATCTCGTGTATGAGTTGACGGTTCGGAGAAGAATCCCATCTCACCCAGTAGCTCGTGTAGCAGCTAAAGCAGTAGCAGTTGAAAGACGGACGGTGGTCAGCGGCGGCGGTGCTGGTAGTTTTTTGGGTATTCTTGACCTGGTTGTTGGAAAAGTTGGTGGAGGAGCAAGAAATGAGATATGCCAAAACTTCTCGGTCTTCCGGCGATAAAGTCACCGTGAGAGTCAAGATTGTCGCCGGTAAAAAGGACAGCAACTGATCTGAAGCCAACTGTGACGTTGGATGAACAGTGCCTTTCTTGTACAACTTCTTCATGACTAATAATAGTTAGAGAGAGAGAGAGAGAGGAGAGAGTGTCGATAGAAAGGATAGGGGATGAGTTGAGTGCCTGGTTTTTAAGGTTACGAAGGGGCAAATTTTCACTCAAGGTCAATCAACTTGAAAGGTTGTTTTATATTGGTAACTCAACATTAATTTGTTTCAATATGATCCAGTTAGATCTCACTATAAGATGCTACAAAAGAGAAAAATCACAGAACTCTTAACGAACAAAGAATAGTCGCTCCTTTCGAATGACAGGATGAAAAGCTACTCCAAGGCATCTGACTTCTGTCTTTCTTTTTCACTTCCTTTAACACATTTTTTTTTTTTTCAATTTGGTAATTACGCGTGTAACTGTGATTAAAACTGTCTATCAATCTCATACGACGACATAATGTGTGTTCTAAGACTTCTTTGTCGCTGGATAAACAATTTACTTACCAGGCATATAAAGTTTTATTTATTTAACGTCAAACTAAGTCAAGGCATGCATGTTGGTAAAAATCGAGGTTCGTGGCCAAACAAATACCACAAGGATCAAACTGAGACTTATTCAAATTCGTTAAATGTTCATTGATTATATGTTTATTATAATTATATGATTCAGAGTATCATATTTTATTTGATCCTTTTGAATTCCATGTTCAAAGTTGCATTCACCATCATTCAAACTCAAAACGTAAGATTGTGATTAGGGTTGGGAGTGTCCCATTTAATTCAATCCCTTTGAATTCTATATTCAAAGAAGCAATGGTCAATCGATCCGGACATAGACCCGTATGATGCATAGTTGCTCGATCCGGACATAGACCCGTATAATACAACGGATCAATGGGTTAGCAGTTCAACCGGTGGATCATTACATAAAAACATACAAAAAGAATATAAAATATAATTTTTTTTAGGGACAAAATGAAAATCTTTATTTCATTTTCCACTAATTATTTAGGTCTATAAAATAAAAGTAAAAATCAAGTAAAAGGTTGGGCAAAATTTGTTTAAAAGAATATTTTTATAAAAGTTATAAATGATTCATCGGATAGATATAAGTTATTGTACACAAGTAATACTAAAACATTGTATATTCAATTGGTGAGAAATCCATTGTTTTTCTTAGAGGTCCAAGGACCTTGGACTTAAAAATTTTGTAAGAGAATTTCATAACTCAATCAAATCGGTAATCGAGCAGGGTAAATCGCCAATTAACTCAGTCAAAGCTCGACTTTGACTAGTCAAGTACATTTTTATCAAATTAATTTGCCCGGCCCGCCCAAGGGTTCGGGCACGCCGATTTTCCGGTCCAACTGACCAGGTCGGGTCGGGTTTTATAACTATGGGTCAATCGCTCAAAACACAAGTGGAAAATAAAAATTATAGTTGAACCAAAAAATTGAAGTAATTAAAGTTGAGATACTAACATGAAATGTACCTATAACTTCGATGATTTGGCAACGTATAATGGTGGGCTTGTTCAGGCATTGGGGACATTCCAGTGCGAAGTAGGGCTTTTTGCAGACTCGTTAGTTTACATTAGGAAAAATTGCAGCCACGGTATTAAATCTATTACTTTTATGTAGACTTTGTTGATCCTAAAAAATGTACTGGTGATGTGGTCAACACATTCCAAGGTCTCTAACATCTACGCATCTTTATTCCTGTACACTAGAACAAACCATTAGTCACACGTGACTTTCTCCAAAAGGGGTGGAGTTGGTCGCGCAAGCTCCGACGGTCAAGTCAGTTGGAGCAACAATAATATGAATATGGGGGGAGCTTTAAATGTGTGCTTCCTAATAAAAAGGAGGTCGGCTTTAGGAGAAAATAGATAAAAGATGGGATAGCAAGATTATAGTTTTTTAAAATCTAAATTTGCATTACCCTCGGATATTACTAAGTGTGAGCTTTTATACCTGGGTATGGAGGATAAGGGTCGTTAGATAGCGATGCACGCGGCCCCTTTTAATTGACCGATATTTCTTGTCATAGACATCAATCAATCATATCCTTAAATGCGGCCTAGCTTGCGGCCTTGGACTTTACCAAATAGGGTCGGTCCAGCCTTGCTCTGCGGGGGGGAAACGGGTCGTCTGTACTTGAGGGTCGGTTTAACTTCGCCTTGTGCAGGTGTTTAGGGAGAAAGATCTTGTATTACGTGATTGACTGCCAACGTTGCCACTGCAAACCTATTTGGTAAAGTCGCCTTGTGCAGGTGTTTAGGGAGAGAGATCGTCGAACCATTTGTCACTTTGAATAATTGAGACCACGTGTGGGCCCTTGTATAGCAAGATGTAACAAACTTGACCTAAACATTTTATTTGTGTCACTCACAGTACCAAACATTTCAATAACTCGTATTTACAGTTCAAATGGACGATTTCTATTAGTTTGACCATTAGTTGTCCATAAAAAATAAATCTTGACCTCTTTTAATCAATTTTGACCAATTCAAAAGGGGTAAAATGGTACTTTTTTTATTAGTCTACCAAAAATAATTATATTAATTAAATAGAATGTCAAAAAAAATGAAAAAAAAGGTCCTTCTTATTCTTCTTCCTCCCTCCACTCCACTCCACTCCCCAAAACCAAATCCAAAGTCGCCTCCATCTTTCACCGTAATCGTTGGCACCACCGCCTCAACCTCCATCCCAAGGTCACCTCAAAACCAGGCACATCCAAATTCTTCGACCTGTTCTTTCTCTTCCACGAAATTATTGTCCATTTCCATTGATAAAAGCTCGAGCTTGGTAGTCGGCGAAGCCATAGCTCTAGCCAAAAGCTAATAAAAAGAAAATGGAATTTGCTCGGAGGAAACCACAAATTATAGCGTAGGTCTTTACCTTCTCCCCATATCCGCCTCCATCTTTTCCACTCATTGCAGACTCTAGGCTACACCAAAAAATGACGCTTCAGTTGCCTTAATCAATTACCCATTTACAGACTCGGGACCACACCCAACAACTTTATCACAATATGCAATTCCAGATTGAGTTACAGCGAACTTACAGGCACCAAATTCATCTGTTGTGGCAGAATGTGGATGCCAATTAACTGCAGAACACTAGAAGAGAAACCAATGCCTAGTGCTTCTTTTCTACTCAATTCATTTATTTATACAAATTTATGATAGCCCAAGAATAACTAACCAAGAGGGGGTGAATTGATTTTTAAAACTTTTTCGAAGAATTAATCTAAATTCAAGCAAGTAAAGACTAAATAGATTAATTCAAATAATAAGCACAAAAATAATAACGATAAGTAAAAGAGAGAGATGATGCAAACGATATAATTGTGGAGGTTCGATCCAAAACAATGATCTATGTCCTCCGTTATCAATCTCTTCGGTACGAACAAGGTCTTTTCACTATGTTGATTGACTTATGGTGCAATATAACCCTTTTCAACGATTCCTGTGACTTACAAACAAAGAGCACCGATCCTTATACAATGTTGAGTTTTACATAATCTCAACACAACTCACTATTGAGCTTTAACGGGATCTCAATATGACCCACACGGTGACTTGCAACAAGGAGCACCGATCCTTATACAATGTTGATCTTTAAGGAATTTCAACACGACCCACACTTTATCAAATTGATTTTACAATGAAATACATCTCTTGATAAATAATACAAATAAATTAAGTACTAAGAGAGACTAACACTTCAATAAATAATAATAAATGATAGTTCAAGTGTTAGATGAAAAACTTTGATGAATAGATAGTCAAAAATTAGATTCAATCAATTAAATTATTTCAATGAGAATATGAAGAAATAAGTACAACGTATGTTCAAAAATTTTCTCAAGAAATATNAATAATCCTTTTTGACACTTACCGTTTATTTTAGAGCCCGTTTGAGCCACATTATAATGAGAATGAAAATGAAAAATATAGTCGTTATGGGCCCCACACAAGAGATAGAGAGTTTGAATTTTAATGTTGATGTGATGGATAACGGTCATATTTTTCATTTTAATGAAGAAAAAATGTGGCTCAAACAGGGCCTTAATGTTAATTATGCGTGTGATAGTCACGTGCATAACCCTTCTTTTTTGTGGCAATAATTGCCACCTAGTTATGGGTTCCTGATCTCAAATCTTAGTCCTTGTTTGGATCACGTTCTTTTTTTCATTCTTATTCTTTTACTCATTTTCAATCACACATTTTTCAATAAAATAATATTTTTCATCACATCAATAATTTTTCCTTCTTTTTCAACCATATATTCTCCATCACATCAACCAAAAAAATGCATTCTTTTGAAAATAATGTGCACCAAATGGGGGCAATTAAGTATTAAGAGAGAAATTAGAAAATTTGATGAACATGATGTTTACAAGTTTGATTCAATCAAAGTCCCAATATGAAGAAGTAGAAAAAGTTTATATAAGTGCAAATATCTTCTTCAAAAATATATTTCTTTTAAAATTGATATAGATAAATTAAGAACGAGGAGAAATGATAAACTTTGATAAGAGAAATGATTCAAGAAATTTGATCCAACAATTAAAGTTTTGCTATGAAGAAATAAATTTAAATAAAGGTAAAAATGTAAGCTCAAAAAATATTTTCCAAATGAAAAACTTTTATGAGTATATTTTCAAAAGTTAATTGGATCAAAAGTGTTTCAAAACTAAATGATTTGATAATAATACATTAGATGATAAATCAATATAATTTTGCTGAAAAGTATCTCATTTGAATGCTCTTAAGTCTGAAAATGAATGTCAGAGTTGGTATTTAGAGCAGTCAAATTTGTATCTCATTTGAATGATCTTAAGTCTTGAAATAAACAGCAAGTGAGTTGATATTTATAACAGTCAAACTGTCCAATATTCTGTCGAACTGAACGACCAATTCGGATGTCCGGAACAATACCGACGACTACCTAGCCGTTGCCCGTTACGGTCAGAAAACGGTCAAAACACTAATCGTTGTGAATTAACCGGATGTTCGGATGGACAAAAAAATTTCAGTCAAATCGGACGCCTTGCCCGGACGGTCCTGTTCATCCGGACGTTTGGATGGTCAACCGAACGTTCAGTTGACCGTTGACTTCTTCTTTTTTTAGATGTAATCTAAGTTCAAGTATCACTTTGAAAAATCAATCTAACTTTTGATCAAAAATATTTTATGCAAGTGATGTGAAAATAACTATTCACGCACAAAATGATTTTTGAGTTATTGTCATTTATTACTAAGGTTCAAAGTGTCCATACCTTTAAATATGATCTCGAAACCTAGTCTTTGATCTTGTTTCGAAGTTTCTTTCATGTTTGACTCTTAAACTTTTGATCTTGATCTTTCTCGATGTTTGACTTTAATGCTTGGCTTCGATGTTGACATTCTTCATGAGTCTGATTAGATAGTCTTGATTTGATCTTTTAAGCTCTCATCTCGAATTATTTAACTTGAATGCTTAACTTTCACTTGATCTTCATTTTGAGTTCGATTTATAATGTATTGATTTTGACAATAATTGATTGATTTTAACATTGAACTATCATCACTCAAAATCAATTGTTAGAAACGATATTAATCTTGTTTGTTATTATCAAAACATTAAGGATGAAATTAACCATAAGCCAACAATTTAGAGTGAGATTTATATTGTAGGTTAGGGATTTTGATAGAAAATGATTCAATTGTGTGCAAGTTTATATCGTGTATCCCGTTAATGGATGGTTTATGGTATGTGGGTAGAAGGAGTGATGATGTCGGCGTGGGGTGAGTGGCGTGGTATTGACCGCTGCCACCGGTGGCTTTGGGATAACCGGATAAGGGGGTTGGGGAAGAAGGGGATTGTGGTAGGCAGTGGATTTTGTGTTAGATTTTTGGCTTTTTTTATTTAATTATATCAATATAATATAATTGTGTTTTTTATTGAAAAAAGGTAAAGTTACAATTTTATCCTTTTAAAATTAGTCAAAATTATGGTCAAAGTCAAGTATTTGATTAACTAACAATCAAACTAACAGAAACCGTCCATTTGGATTCCAGATATAAGTTTTTGAAAGATTTGGTAATGTAAGTGGCACAAATTAAGAGTTTGGGTCAAGTCTGCATAAAAATGAAAAATTTGGTACCGTGACTGCAATTTTCCCTTTACATTAATATAAAATGGATGGAATTTGATTTGTTAAACAGTGAGCAATATGAGGTGATTGGGTCTACGGCGAATCTTTTTACCATTCTCCTTTTCGGAAAGGGCAAAGCCCCTTGGCCAGGCTCAAAGCCAGGCCAAGGGACAGGGGGCGCACGTGGGGCGCACGTGGCGTAACTCTTTCGGAAATTATCACCATCTGTCCCTTTCAAGTAGGCCCCTTCTACAGACTACAAAATTTGGGCTTCATAGGCCCATAAAGACTGCTAAAAACTTGTTTGGGCCAACTATTTAGAAAGCCCATTAAGACCAGCAGGAGTCCATTCAAGTTTGGGTTATCAGGCCCATAGTGTTTTGTTACAGACATTATTATCAAGAGAAATGATTTGAGTACATGAAAAATGGCACAAAATTCCTACAGGAATTCAAAATTGTCTCACGTGGAGGCGGGCCCCATGTGATTAAAAAATTGACAAAACTTCCCCACCCCCTATAGTCTGGTCGGTCAGTACAGATATTTTAAATCCCTCTACTTGTAGCATCTTCCTATTATCAAAATGTTGAAGAGATAGGTGTTGCCCCCCTCCAATCAACCCTACTTGTTTGTAGATATAGTACTGTGGCTGTGGATGAAAAAGTACCAAGTCAAGCGTTCCAGACGTCCCAAACACAATACCACGTGTTATATACACGAACAAACGTCAAGAACAAAAACAGAAGTTCAAAAATTAAGTCGAAAATTTATGATCAAACGTCCATTGAGTAAACAATACCATTCCATCCCAATGCCGTATAATGTGGAAGAAATTTCGACTCATTTGAAAATCATCTAAACCCCAATGAGCCGTCATGATCTTCCAGTCAAGATGATCGTGTTTACATACGTCGATTAGGCCTGCTTGGTACCACGGATTAGAAAGTTCTAGACACTATTAAATAAGAAGACCATTCATTGCCATTTTAACCTGCATGCCAAATATGCCTTGAACAATCAACCTACACTAAATACTGGTGCTAGCATCTCATTCTCCCTTGACTTTCAGAAACTAACAGAGAGGCTCGAAGTAAACCCTTGTACCACATATGGTGTGACAAATGTCTCGAGAGTAAAACGAAGTTTTGAGATTTATAAAATTCACTATCTGTGTCTAACTGTAATATTATACCATTAAATACATGCATTATCTCAAAGCATATTTATATAATTCACTGTACGTGTCTAGCTGTAACATTCTACAGTTGACTACTTTACCTTCTCAAGCGCGTTGCTGCATCAATATATATCTGGAGCTGGCAAGAGTGCGTTCAATAAAATCAATGCAGAACACTGTAACTGAAATTTCCAATGGCTATGCCCAAAATTGCAAAGATCTTCATAGGAGTCCTACTGATGTGCTCCATTCTAGTTCAAGCAGCAGATAAAAAATTTATCAGCTATGATGTCTTACGCCATGGAGATGGAATAAACCCTTCTGTGAAGGAGAGTCCTGCGCATCAAATATCAAGACCTTATACCAGAGGCTGCCTGAAGATCCTACGATGCAGAGATGGAACAAGTTGAATCAACCATGATAGCTTTAAAAAAATTTCAACATGTAAAGAAATTGAACATTGTTGCAGCGGGGCTTAGTGTGCACTGACAAATCATATAATTTAAAAATAATTCTTTATGTCAAAAATTTAGCTTTCGGTCAAATAATCAAGTATTTTCTCTACCTAGGATTTTGCATATCGATATTGGGCTTGTTTCGAAGCTCATATTAAA
>CAIGRS010076266.1:0-17354 GCA_903798395.1 Fraxinus floribunda | reverse complement strand
ACTGAGGTCATTCAATCAAAAGTGCAAAACGGAATAAGAGATTCTCTCTTTCTCTCAAATTCATTAACTTAGTACGGCTTTATTGACCTTTTTGATTTTAAGGATTTCATCAAGTAATTGTCAGTAAGACTCATGAATATCAGTTTCATCCTCAGAATTCTCACTATGTTCATCATTCTCCACCGTTTCATTCACCTCATTAGATTCAATCTTAAATATAGACGTGAAAACCATAAAATCCTGTTCATCCTCACCACCAGAGGTATCAATGTGAGCATTAAATCTGATTCATCATCACTCAAAGTCACTGCTAATGCCTTACCCATTCCTTTATTCAAACTCTTCTTCAAATTAGGACATTCATTCCCATAGTGACCAAAAACCTGACACTTATTGGATCTAACAGACTGGGTTTTCTTACTAGAAGTTTTGGGATTATTCTTCTCACGAGAATTTACTAGGAGCATCATTTTTCCTATCGTGAGGTTTTCTTCTATTCCTCATCACATTCTGGAATTTTTTTCATGAAATAAGCTATTTTGTCGTCCCTAAGAATCTCAGTGTTAGTAGACTCACTCTTTTCTACCCTAATGGTGTTCATGGCTATGAATTTAAGCTTCTTTGGTTGAGAAATGGTGTGTTCATAGGTTTGGAGAGATCCTACGAGTTCCTCTATCTTAACTTCGTCTAAGTCCTTACTTTCTTCAATAGCAGTGATCTTAGGTCTAAACCTTTTAGATAGGGATCTAAGGACTTTTCAAACTATCTTAGACTCGGGGATCTTCTCACCTAGTTGAAGCACGAGTTTACTATATCATTAAACTTTACATAGAATTTATTGAACGATTCATCATCTTTCATTCTAATTTCTTCAAACCTAGAGGTTAACATTTGTAGTTTGAAGTTCTTAACCATTTTGGTACTCTCATGTGTGGTCTCTAAGATATGCCAAACCTCTTTAACAATTTCACATATCGACATTCTCCTAAACTCCTCTACAGACACAACCGTAAATAAAGCATGAATCATTTTACTATTCTAGTTGCAATCAACAACTTGGTCTTTGGTCCAAAGAGAAATATCAGTGGGTATAACAACACCAGCAATAGTGGATGAATGTGCAGTCCTGTCGTTTTTTACACTGATCAAAATACGCTCATCCAGTGCTTTAAAGAATGCTCTTATTTGAACTTTTTAGTAAGCATAATTGCTTCCGTAAAAAAATGGAGGCACAGTTAGAGACTAACTCATCTAGATTAATTTAACGGTCAAGAATCAAAATGTATATTTGATTACTAGGGTCGACCTAAGTTACACCTAGAGGGGGGTTAATATGTGTTTATGCAGAATTAAAACTTAATAATTAATTAGCATCAAATCACTATTAATTATCTCTAGATGGTTAATCAGTCAGTCCAATTATCCTAAGTTGAATTATATGGAAAATAATAAATAACACGTAGATTGATCACAGAGAAACCCCAACTGGGTAAGAAAAATTTCGAGCATTTTGCTAGTCAAAATTCCACTATAGACGAATTTTGAACTTACAGTCCGTCAGAAATGACTACCATTAGTACTTTCCGACCTCGTAACTACAATTTCCACAGCTCTCTTGGATTGCGTATTTCTACACAAACTTCCAGTTGTAGTTTTCAAAGCCCTCCTCAATTGCGTGCTCTTGCATCGACTCCCGACTTTATGAATTCGTCTATTTTCTGTGGATCAATGAAAAATTCCGTGTTCTCCAACAATTGGAACTCCGGTTACCTTCCTTTGATCTTCAACGCTCTGACAGATGTGTAGGAAGTAGCAGTTTCGTATTTGGATTATGGATTTGATGTTTTCACAACAAAGAACAAATCACAATATGAAGGTTGAAAGCTTATTTGATGAAGATGATATGGAGAGTGTGTTTTCTCAACGTTTAACCTTAAAAAAATCATTTAGAGGTGTGCTAGTGCTGGTATAGAATGAATGAGCGGGATAAAAAGTCTTAAAAATGCGAATTAAAATTCCTCGGATAACTCTGTCGCTCGAGCAAAAGTTGGGCGACAAGCGAGTGACAGTGTGTCGCTCGAGCGAAGTTTGGTGATAAACTAGCAACAATGTTTCTATTTCTGTCGCTTAAGCCAAGTCATGGCGACAATCTAGCGAAATTACGGCACCGTTTTTCTTTCTTTTTTAATCTCGAACCCTAGACCTAATACAACTTAATTTATAACAATTGCAACTTACTCATGGACTTTTACAACACAATATATTTAGTTCCTTTTGTTCACAAACTTGTCAATTACATCAAAAACCTAACATGTGGGACCCTCTTTGATTATCTTTACTATTGCAACTCGAGCTTCGATATAGAACTTTATGGCAATGTTATGTATGGAAATCACTGCTTAAAAGTTCTCTCAATGCCGGACTTTTGAGGATTTTATTGTAGGCCGACATGATATCTACTATATGGAAGTCCAAAAAACCTTAGAAATTTTGAGAGCATTCTCTGGGGTGATGGCTAAAGTTATATTTACATTCTATATGATGCCCTCTCTCGTGAATACTTAGAGTGGGTTCGAAATAAAGGTCAAGGGATGGTCTACATCCATTTGATCAATAGTAGACCTGAAGGTAATATTGATCGAACCTCCATTGTTGATCATTATTCTTTTCACTCAGTTCCTCACTATTTTGACCTTGATCACCAAGGCTGATCAATGGAGATATTAGACACCCCTTTGTCTTCGTATATAAAGCTAGTCATTGGAAACTTTCTTGCCTCCTAGGTATAATTTCGTCGGGCATTGATAGTATTGGTTTATGTGCCCATATAATATTTTTTATGATAAAATAATAATATATAATAACTAAATAGTGGTTTTAATTATTTATCGAGTTTATTTATTATTGAGCATATGAATCAAAGTGCCTATGATCACTTATGAAAAATATAAGTCTTGCGCTGAGAAATACAGTGTGACACAACTTATATTTTGATCATAAATAATTTGTTCACAACTAATGTATAATGGTTGACACCTTGTACTGGAAGGCTGTAGTGTTGTTCAATTCATTATTTGGGTTTCTGATTTGTCCTTATCACAAAAATAGTTAAAGGTGACACTAGTACATTTTAGGCGTATTGAATGGACCACGTGTTGAGTTTTAATGGCTCTTTGATTCACCAATGGGTGAGATCAATTTGATTGATCAAATATCTCGTTGAGTTGGGAACTTGAGAATGAGGGAAGGAAAGAACATGAATTCGTTTTGGGAATCGTCGCCCTAAAAAATAGGTAGAGTGATTACTTACTTATTTTATGTTGAACGTTTAAAATCTGAGCTCACTATCTAGAAATGGCTAAACTTCGACATTTGTGATTAGTTCACAAGACCATTGAAGAGAATAATACTTAAGTTAATGAGAATAATTAGAGGGGCAAAATGATCATTTATGCTCATACCTAATTATCAAATCTTGGACGAGGTTCAAATATATATACAATAGGTCATAGAAAAGTATTACATATTTAATTACTTATGTCACCTTATATATTTTGAAAGTGTAGTCTTTTGCCTTTAGTGAAAAATAAAGACTAATAATTAGATTGGGTGGTCTAGGGTCAACTAGGCATGATCTAATTATTGTACCTTTGATAATATATGTCCGATCGTGTCCCTATGGTAGCTATATAAAGTATTGAGACTTAATTATAATTATAATAATAGTTTTGGGCTTAATTGTAATTACAATGAAGTTGTGTACTTAGTTGTAATTGCTATAAAATTTGTAAACTTAGGGTGTGTTTGAGCCACATTATTTTGAAAGAATGTATTCTCGAATAGTAGATTGATGGAGAATGTGTGGTTGAAAAAGAACGAAAATTTATTGATGTGATGAAAAATATTATTTTATTGAAAAATGTGTGGTTGAAAATGAGTAGAACAATGAGAATGAAAATTATAATATATACCAAATATGTGCTTAATTATAATTATAATTGAAATTTTAGGACTACACATGTAATTAAATGTAAACTAATTGGATATAGATTTTAATTAAAACTCGAAATTGAATTTTAATTGAGACTCCTATTCGAAATTGGAATTATTATTGAGTACTGTTATGTAGCCTCATCAGGGTTACAACCTCAGTTTAGGTGGCTCTAAATGATAGGCTAAATAAAATGTGAAATTAAATGACTTATTTAATTTCACATATCATTTAATGCCACATTAACGTTACCTAGACTGTGGTTGTAACCCCAGTGAAGCTAAATAATATTACTCATTATTATTTAACATAAATTTAAACATTTTTATCTCTATAAATAGGGACTAGATGGACATAGAAATCCGACAACAATTATAATACAATAATTCCATGCTATTCAAATATAAATAAAAACCCGTGATCTTCTTTGGTCAATCCATAAGCACAGTAAATCGTTTGTCTCGTGCCGATAATGCAACGGACTCCCTATAGGATGGTCACGTAGTTCGTGTTGCTTGATTGAATTTCTGTATGATAAGATCGTTTTCTTATATCAGGTGGTGCTGTAATGGATGAATTGTAGAGAGAGATTCTTACTTACAAGTAGTGGAGAAATACTACTCTATGGATCTCGTGTTTCTAGGACTTCAACAACTTGTTTTCAGTACTAAAAACTTTTCTTGATTGAGCATTGAATTCGTATAAGATTGACTTAAGTGGAGGTCAATGGTTTGATTGAGTTGGAAGATGAAGGTGGCAGTGAATTGACTTAAAGATACTTAGCGTTTAATTGGTGTTTTGTCGGTGAATTGATTTAAAGATATTTGACACTGAACAAAAAAAGAGAAGGGACATTGGTTGTGTTACTTTTTTTTATTAGTTTATTTTAGTAATTTTATTGAACTAATTCTAATGTTTTAATTTGTGGTTTGTCACTTTTTTAAAAAAAAAATTGTCATTGTTTCTAGTTTCTATCACCATTTTTGAATTTCCATTACTTTTTTTAAAAAATATTTGTCATTTATTTATTTTATTTTTTTGTCACTTTCTAGAAATTTCTATCATTTTTTTGAGTACCATATATAAATTTGTTTTTAAAATAAAAGTAAGGTATGTCACTTTTTAAGAAACACTTAACTTTAAAAAGTAACTTATTGTCACTTTTTTTTAATTGTTTTTTATAAAATGTTACATCTTGTCACTTAATTTTATGAAATGTTTTTTAATTTTTATTTTTTTTTCACTTACAATTTTTGTTACTTTTTTTTAGTGATAAACATCATTTTCACTTTTTAATAAAATAATGAGACTTAACAAAAAGGTGACATTATGTCGATTTTTAATAAAAAGTACACTTAATTTTGCACAGTATTTTTTATTTTCAAAATACTTTTCATATGATTTTTAAAAAATCTCTAATTTTAGGGGTATTTTTGTAAATTGCTCAATAATTTGCAAATCAGCCTTGTCACCTAGGGGGGCCAAGATCCCGCCTATGCTGCCTACTTGCTATACACTTTCCTTTGGCTATTCTAAACACTTTCAAGGGGTTATTGAAGACTTGTATAAATTAGAAAAGGGCTGATTATACACCAAACATCTCGATTTTTGCTCATTGTAACATTTATTTTTTCTAACTTTTTTTGTTTAATTCTTATTTTCAATTTTTCATTAATTAGTATGTTTTATCATTGATGATGATTTCCATCAAAAATATTTTATTTTGATATTTTGAAATGAGGATTGCATATTTTTCTGCACTTTTTATTTATTTTTATTTTTTTGAAAATATGATGGAAAAATAAATTGTTTTATACTATTTCAATGGACTTTTGGACATAATATACTAACTAATGGAAAGTTTTAGGAAAAGTATGATTTAAAAACTCGTTAGGGACATAAGTTCTATAATGTGTAAAGATTAAGAACTTTAAGTGCAATAAAAATGTGTATAAGAAATAAAAATTGTGGTGCGAATATAATTATCCATTAGAAAGTGCAATTAAAATGTGATGTATGAAAAAATATTTGTGGTGTGAATATAATTACCCAATAGAAAACTCTCACAGGGGAAGAAAAAAAGATTATTCAAGATTTATGTAAGGCATTCAAGAATTGAAAACTTATTCTCTCTCTCTCTCTCTCTCTCTCTGATACAGGATGACATTAATAATTATCCACAATGACCAATGAGGTGAAAATTACTTGATATGCACTTCACGTAGAGCACCACATGATAGGCCGCCAACTACCATGAGGCTACCTATCACCATGAGGCCCTCTACGTTCCCATAAGCCATCTACCACTATAAGACCGCCAACCACCATGAGGCCACCTACCACTATGAGGACGCCGACCCCCATGAAGCTGCCTACCACCTGATGCCCTCTACGTTCACATAGACCGTCTACCACTATGAGGTCGTCAACCATTATGAGGCCGCCTAGCACTACGAGACCCTCTACGTTTACATAGGTAGTCTACTACTATGAGACCAACGCTACACTTAACCATACAAATGACAATGAGCTGATGAAACTCATTCATTCAACAATTAATGGTGTTATGTGTCTCACGTAAACCTTCTAACTTCCCCCACGTTTTGATGGGATGACTCCCACTCCTCAAATGGTTGGTCCAGCTGATACGATGAAGTTACAGATCTGCTTGATAACTTGTGGACCTTCGTTGATTTAATGATGCTCTATGCAACCCCAGACACAGTGATGTGCCAGTCCTTTCCCGACACTCAGGAGAGAGGCTAGAGACTGGAAGGCCACCTTGGTATTCAGGTCTATAAAGACTTTTGATGAGATTTTCAAGAGTTTTGTGGCATACTTCATGAGTAGCAAAAGGAAGCGAAAGACAGTTATTGGATTGATGCAAATTGTACAAGAGAAAGAAGAATCTTTACAGGGGTACTTGGTTAGATTTAGCCGGGTGGCACTTGGTATAAAGGATCTTCAAATGTATGCAGTGATAACAACGTTAATGATTGGGACGCAAAACCGGGCCTTTAAGATGTCGCTCTCCAAAAATCCCCCAGAATCGATGCATGACCTGTTGAAAATGGGTGACAAGTACGTTGATGCACAGGAAGCAGAGAATGTCACTAAAAATCCTAAAGAGGGATGGAAGACAAAAAGTCACAAGCAAAAGATAAGTGATAAGCGAAAACCCGTTGATAAAGACAAGCCAAGATATTGATGGAAATTTAGGTCATGAAAGAGCTCGACTAGTCGAGACTGATGGCGGCGTCTGCCAGTAAGAGAGACAAGAACAAGTACTATCATTTCCATAAAGACCATGGGCACGACATGAAAGAATGCATTCATTTGAAGGAGGAGATCGAGCGCCTCTTGAAGCGGGGTTTTTTGACTAAGTACACGAGGAATGATTAAGGCAAGCAGAAGGTTGATGATCGATCTCACCCAGGGTCGGTGTTATAAATGTGATTATTGGAGGGATTGCACTCGGGGGACTCAAAATTGTCTAGAAAGAGCTACGAACGCACTGTCGGGGTCTAATCCATTCAGAAAAGGCCGATTCAATTAAAGCATCACTTTTGGTGAGGAATATTTAATAGGCATGGTAACTCCCCATGATGATGTCTTGGTGATAGTCGGTGACATAACGGACTACGATGTCTAGAGAGTGTTGGTTGATGGCGGTAACGTAGCGAATGTTCTCATTTGGGAAGCATTTATGGGATTGAAAATCTCATTGGAAAAGGTGAAAGAAGTATCCACCCCCTTCCAAGGATTCAGAGGGGCTACTGTGATACTGGTGGGAGTTCTGGAACTACCAGTGACATTAGGTATTTACCCCGCAAGCGTGGTGATCTTGACAAACATTTTAGTTGTTAAAATCCCCATGGCGTATAATACAATCTACGGTCAACCCCTTCTGAATGTTGTTGGGGCTATTCTTTCCACTTACCACCAAGTGATGAAATTCTCAACCAGTCGTGGTGTGAGGTTTGTGAAGGGTGAACAATAGTCTTTGAGGAAGTGTTATGTTGACAATGTACGAATGAAGGGATCTCCACCAGTTATAACGATGAACCTTGAGCCTCAAAGGGGACGAATCGAGCCCCTGGATACTACGGAAAAAAAAATTGGTTACAGAAGGGCTTGAATTTAACGAGGGCCGAATTGGGAAAGATGTATGAGGTGATTCGACGCCTTGAAAAGAGAGCTTACAGCCTAAAGGACTTGAAAGAAAACCCACTAGGCAGGCCATGGAACACTAAGCATCTCAAAAAGTATTTTTAATAGACCAACATGCAGGGATTTCAAACCACATGATACTTTCTTTAAATATAGTCACTAGGGGGTTTCATTTTCTTTCTGATGTAATGATCTCTTGAAAATATAGTAGCTAGGATGTTCGACTAGTATTCGTGATGTAATGCCTGCTCTAGACACACTTTATTGAAATTGTTTAATGAGAAGCCTAGATGGCTGCAGATGATGAGGACACTAATGAAAGGCCAGCCTAGCTGGGACGTTTCGGTGCGCCTATTGAGTCCCATAATCATGGCAATTAAATATTATTACGAGATCTTGATTTATGATTGGTTGAAGCGAAGACTACAAATCTCCCCTACTATCCTGAAGGTCGCTCAACACATAGTGTTGAGTAACAAAACTAAGAAATTGGTTAACTCAAAATCGCTCTAAGGGCTGGTGATTATCAACAGACCGTATACCCTACTACCTCAAAGATCACTCAACACAGCGGTGGGCAACAAAGCCAAGAAATTGGTTAGCTTAAAATCGCTCTAAGGGCTGGTGATTATCACCAGGCCTTATACCCTACTGCCTCGAAGATTGCTCAGTACATAGCGATGAGCAACAAAGCCAAGAAATTGGTTAGTTCAAAACAAAAAATGGCTAAAGCTCAAAATCACCGGACCGTACATTTAATAACCCAAGATCGTTTGACACACAGTGGCAAGCAACAAAGATAAAAAAGATGAGTTAGCTCGAAATCACTCTAAAGTCTGAGAAAGAACCTCAAAAATCGAAACTTGGTTAAGGCCCGAAATCATGCTTTGCATTCGACATAGCCCAAGGGGTTAGGTAGAAAGCAACGAAACTGATAGATTTGTAACAAGTGCGACTGAGTTCTACGGTTGAGGTAGGGAGTCTTCAAAACTATGAATTGGTTGAGGCCCCAAACTATTAGACCTTGCGCTCAGCTGTTCGACAAATGATAGCAATACCAATAAAACCAATCAAAGATTGACAAATGAAATGCGAAAGGTAAAATTACAACAGGCTTGGCGCCAACGCAAGCAGCTCAACCTTGTGGTATTCGACTTACACCTGTGTAACTAGGCGCCTACCCGCTAACTGTCATGCCTGCTAGCTATTACGATCAAATAAGAAGAGTCAAGAAAGGATGGACAAATAAACTCTCACACATTGGCAAGCGACACCAATACTACAAGATAGATATAAAGGAAAAAGAGTAATGCTGGAAGTTCAGGAGGAATTTTACAGGACCCTTATAGGATTTTAAAGTCTGCTTACGTGGCAGTTTTCAAAAAAAAAAAAAGAAAAAAAAAACAATTGACCGGCTGAAAATTAGGAAACAATTAGGAAAGCCAGGGAAAACATATCTTTCTCCCACAATTTCACACCTCCATTTTCAGATGTTCACCTCCATTTTCAGCCGTTCCAAAACCTCCATTTTCAGGTGTTGTCGTTCTTCATCCCGGCTCCGAAAACTCTACTATGTCACCGACGACCAATTTTCGAAGAAATTTTCGCTTTCTCTCACTCTTATATGTCCTCTCTGTTGCCTTCTCTGATGAGCTTTAGACCCTTTTAACCATAAAATCTACCTTCAAAGAGTCGAGGACAAATCACCACTGAAGAACACGTCTGTGACTACAGTTTTTTGAATCACCGACGACACAGCAGTGAAGAACATTTTTTTCGACTTTACTAAAACATCGCATCGAGATTCACAAGTGTTTAAAAAAACATTACATCGAGACTCACAAGTGTTTTTTTTAATTTCTGAATTAATTTAATGAGTTGAAGTAATTGGATTTTTGTTTAAGTGTTGGAAATTAAGGAAACAGAGTGTTTTGTTTGTTTGTATTTGACATGAAATGCTGGAGATTGCTTTGTATGCCTATGTTATATACTGGTTTGAAAGAGGGAATTTGGGTGGAAGAAAGGATGAATGGCTTGCTTTCATATGCATACTAGCCGGGCAATTGAAGTGGGTTGTACTTAAATTTTGATCCTTTTATGGTTGTGCTTAAACATTTTTTTGCACTGATATTCATACATTCTCATTTCCTTTCTTCTCATATTCATACATTCTCCTATGCCATGTGTAACCAGATGCAGCAGAAAAAACTTGCTCAGAAACACCTCACACCCAAACAAACTCTCTCGAATGGCACAATTTGCACTTGAAAGAAGTCATCAATGTAGTAGAACACAAAAGGCATTCAACATACATTACAAGATCATGAAGACTATGTCACAACTCTTTGAAATTACCCGTTTGCATTTAGAAATGGCACCGGTCACTGGTCCAGTATTCTTCAATAATTATTCATTTATCAACTACATCAAATCTATTATGTTGTAAAAAAAATTGAATATGTTTAAATGTGTATTCTGAACCATTTTGGCAATCACCATAGACAAAATGCAAAAAGGCTTAATAAAATTAATGTCTTTGTCTTGTTCATACAACCAAATATTAAGGATGGACCGCAGTTTTGTCAAGTATTAAAACTTGGCTGCAACTATACACAGAGGAGTAAGTCTACACGTATGCGGTGCTAGTAGGTTCGTCGGAGGTCGACGGTTGTGAATGATATAGGTCTTGATTTGGTGGATGGAACTCGGGATGCCAGTCGGTGAAACCTTTTTTTCCGACTGCTGGGAGGTTAGTCGGAGAACAAGTGAGACGTGAAACCTTTTTTTTTGCCGTCAGGAGGTTGGTCAGAGAACAAGTGAGATGATTTGAAGGCCTGAACTCTCAGTTGTGGTGGGGAGGGAATTTCAATAGCATTGTGGTTTCCATTTGGGGATTTTGATACGTTTTCCCATAAAAAAAAAAGCCACATCATCATATTTCAAAATCTTGTAAGTCTCATGTGAATGCTTCCTGTACTTCCAGCATTATTTAAGGAAAAAAGAATCTCTGGGCCAAAGGTTCATAAACATAGTGGTCTACACGCTCATATTTTCTAAGTGACTTTTTCAATTGAGATGGAGAATTATAAAGACTATAGCACTTTGGAATCTCAAGAACTACTAACTCACTAGTCGGATCTTGTTCGATTTCAAGATTCTGGTTCAAAGATTTGGTTGAACCAATATATTTTTTTCACGAGACCGGTTGAAAAGTGTGAGGTTTGGATATGTCAAAATATTGGGCTCATGGAGAAGTACATTGACGCGAAGAGGAGACTCGATGAGGCTAGTCAAAGGATGGCTAGCCCCACGACCAGTCCCTTAACTGGTCGACAGTCGACCAGCAACGCAGTCGATGGTCAACCAGCGTTGTTGATCGACGAATGACCAGCAACCATGGTCAACTGTCGACAAGCGACGTTGGTCAATCGAAGTCGACCAGCCTTGCTGGTCGATTGGGAAACTTCGACCAGCTATTGAAGGATAGGTCGGTCGATTAACTTGCTACCCTGCTGCGCTTTCATCGGATGAAGAGGTAATGATGATTTTATACCATACAAATGAAAAAAAAAAAACACTTTAACCAACACGGAAAAAGTGAAGAGGCTACTCCTTGTCAATAAATATCAACAAAGGATAGAGGGGCTATTGATACAAGATGACATTAATAATTATCTACGATGACCAATGAGGTGAGAACTACTTGATATGCACTCTACATAGAGCACCACAAGATAGGCTATCTACCCCTACATGTTGTCCACCACTGTGAGGCCCTTTACGTTCACATAGGCCGTTTACCACTATAAGGCCACCAACCACCATGAGGCCCTCTACGTTCACATAGGCCATCTACCACTATAAGGTCGCCAACTACTATGAGGCCGCCTACCACATGAGGCCCTCTACGTTCACATATGCAGCTTACCACTATGAGGCTCTCTACGTTCACATAGGCCGTCTACCACCATGAGGCCCTTTACGTTTATATAGGCTATCTACCACTACAAGGCCACCAACCATCATGGGACTGTCGACCCCCATGAGGCCGCCTACCATCATAACCCTCTCTACGTTCACATAGGTCGTCTGCTACTATGAGACAGTTGACCACCATGAGACTGCCAACACCATGAGGCCGTCGACCCCCATGAGATCACCTACCACTATGAGGCCCTCTACATTTATATGGGTCATCTACCACTATGAGACCAACGCTACACTTAACTTTAGAAATGACAATGAGCTGGATGGGAACCGCTCAACAGAAAACGTAGGCACAATCAACCGCTTGAGGAGTGGGTGTCATCCTATCAGAACGTGGGGGAAGTGGGAAGAATTATGTGAAACAGTGGCACCATTAACTGCTGAACGAGTGTGTTGCATCAGGTGCCTATAAATACCCATAAGGTGAGACACGTATGGCTCTCTTGAAACCCGAACCGTTTGAAGTCCAATTATACTCTCTTCATATTTCTCTAAACCAAATACTGTTTCTAACTCTGGAGGTACAACGGGGAGAAAGTCCCGACCTCATTTTTCAAGTAGTATTCACTGATCGGAGTAGCCGGAACACCCTACACGTCAAGGAGAACAAGGAAGTCTATCTCACCACAATTTCATTTTTTGTTTTATTTTTTAATTATTTTAGAATCTTTGTGATGTAATATTATCTAATTATGTGTTATATTCAATCTTGTGGCTAGGATAATGACGAAACCTTGTTAACAATTTGATTGATTAGTTGTTTGTTTTTAGCTAAATTCTTGTGATTGTTGATTGTTTGGTATTCTAATGTTCCGTTTGGGTTCTTTGGTCATTAATTGAATGAGTTTGTGAGCTATATTTTTACTAAGAAGTCCAGTATAAATGAACACATGGTATTTAATAAACAATATATCTTATAGGATATATGGATACTTTTCTACTTAGTGCAATCTGTAGTGATATTCTATTTTTTGTCTTGGTTTTCATTTTTTTCGCATTCATCATACAGATATAGATTGTAGGTAAAATTGAATTAATTTATCTTGATAGAGAAAGTTAATAAATATCTGTAGTTAACATAACACAAGAATTTATTATTACTGAGAATTAAAGTAGATTAACAATGGTGAATTCTGGATCCTACAACCTTTCTTGATTTGATTAATTCAAGAATTTATCGTTCTTATTTTTAATTGCTAATTTTAGTTGATAATTAGATATAGTTTAAAAACAAAACCAAATATTGATTGTGTACTTTATTATTAGAGCTAGTTTTACTTAAAGTATAATAAGTAGATATTAAGTCCTCTTGAGTTCGCCGTTTCATTTATCATTATATTATTCGTCAATGACCCGTCCAGTTATGGATATAATCGTCAACACCAAGCTTGGTATTATGGGAAATTAATTAATGTTTAACTAATCGTTAAAGCTTTTTCTTTCATTTAAATTGAGGCCTTGTTTGATCCACATTTTTTAAACTTATTTTCAACTATACATTCTCTTAATAAAATAATTTTACATGTAAATCTAAATTCGTTTGCTACCTTTTAAAAAAAATCAAATTTCAAAAAATCTCTACCAAACAAACGCTTATTCTATTCTTAATAGTTATGGTAGACGACATATTTGCCCATTAACTTGTAGAAAGGGGTTTGCCGTTTATATTACTAGTGCAATATATTTGTGAATGTTTGGCTCAAAAAAATTTAACTTTTAAGTTTAATCAAACATGCTCATAGGTATGGCAAAATGATGGCTTTCCCACAATCCGTTGGGATTTTTGGGAGATAGGAAATCACGTGGAGATTAAAATATCCTCGTTCATCGATTGATTTACTCATTTACNTAAGTTTAATCAAACATGCTCATAGGTATGGCAAAATGATGGCTTTCCCACAATCCGTTGGGATTTTTGGGAGATAGGAAATCACGTGGAGATTAAAATATCCTCGTTCATCGATTGATTTACTCATTTACTGATATTTTAAATACGGTTTGAATTTAAAAACATAATAAAATAAAAACACAATTCGAACTGGAAATCATATTCCCATTCCTACTTCAATTCTCCGAAGTGGGGGCTGGACTAACGTGCTCCTTGTCTTTCTTTCATTTATGTTATTCGTGCTCTTTTATAGTGTTCGGTTATGATTGGTGATTTGGTTAAGTTTATTAGGTGACCTGCATCTTATTGTTATTAACCACCCCACATATTCAATAATTTAATTAAGTAAAAAAGCTGCGAATAAAATATTTTACATGGTGAAAAGTTTGTAGTTTTTAATTTTTATTTACATAGTTTATCCTTGCTATATCTTTTATTTTCAAAATTTTCATAAATTAATATAATTGCTTTACGAAACATGACAAATAAATAAAAAAGAAATAACAATATTGTGAAACTATTTAATTTTATTTTCAACACATAATTGTCGAAATTTTTAGTAATATTTGATTGTTTACTTTTAGGAATTACTCCACATATCCTATTGAATATATATGAATTAATATGACACGTCATTGAAACCCAATGTAAGATGAGTACTGGTGCTCATTATACACACACACACACAATTAATCTCATAAGTACCAATGTTTATCTTATCTAAGTATTAGGTGACGTGATACATTATAATAGGTGGTGTAATCAGTTTTTTAATCAATTATTATCTCTCATAATATTATTTTATTTTTAAATTTATCCCTTCTAACATGTGAGATTCAAACCTAAATTATTGACATAATAAGACTTTACTCTTATTGGAGCTTTGGTAAATAATGTCTTTTATCTCACTCACACACACACTCGTACCAAGCCACGATTTAATTTATAGAATAATATAATTAAATCATTAGTAACAACTATGAAACAAAACCAGAAACTCCAACTAACATTCTTCATTAATTTGTGCATCTTAGAAAACAATAGATCCTCATTTCTAAACATGCTTGATAAGTTAAATTAAACATAACTGAACCCGTGTCAACCAATCCTAAGCAACAACTATGAAACTAAACCAGCAACAGCTCCCACTAAAGTTCTTCATTAATTTTCTTATCTTCAGAACAATATGATTCTTGTTTTTAGATATGTTTGATACCATTCAATTACACCTATAAATAGATTCCCTTGCCTAGAATCAAACCACGGAAGCTAAATTAACCTATATTGAATCTTTAATTTTCTTCAAAAAATAATTCCATTCCCACCAATTGAAAGAGAAAATGCATAGAACATTTCTTAGTTTGGCTATCATAGCCATGTTGATTTATACGTTTAAGGCAGAAAATTACACTGTGGGAGCCCCAAATGGTGGATGGGATCAGTTCACTGATCTTAAAACATGGGCTTCATCTCAAACATTTTCCCCTGGAGATAATTTGTGTATGTATTAATAAATTTATATGCTTATAAATTAAAAATTTAGGTTTGACTACATGAATCCATTTTAATAACTGATTTCTATATTTGCATGCAGTTTTCCGGTATGGATCATTCCATAATCTTCTCGAAGTGTCCAAGGCAGACTATGATTCTTGCGTGACAAGGAACCCTCTAAACCCTCCTTACATTGGTGGCTTGACAGTCATTCCTCTCACTAATCCAGGCAAAAGATATTTCATCTGTGGAATTCCTGGACACTGCTCGGCCGGCATGAAGGTTGAAATTAACGCGATCGCAGCCTCTGTATTGGCTCCGGCTGCTGCTCAATCACCACCACAAACTATGGCCACTACTTCCTCCCTCGTCTCTCCAGTTTCCTCTCCCTCTCCTTCACCACTATCTAATACTTTTCCTTCTGAAACTGCACTTCCTCCTGCGGTATCTTTTCGTGATAGTACTGCTCTTTCATCAGCAACCAAGTTCAGTGTGACAAATGGAGTTACAGTCGGATTGGCTTTCCTTATGGTGATGCGTTTGAACATGTGAAATGTTAAATCAGGCCTCACAATTTGTTTTCTATATGTCAATTGAGAATGCGTCATTTATTTGTACGATTGGATTATAAAAAGTCAAATAAAGCCATCGTCTTTTTAACTTTTGTTTTGATTGATAGAAATAATTTTCTTCTTATTTTATTTGAAAATATTCATCTAATTTCGATGAGCCACCATATATCATTGCAAGAATTACTCAAAAAAACTATTAAACCTAGAGTCAAGTGCACGTAAGTTGGAAATGGTTTTTATATTAGTAAAATGGGTCAACTTTGTGCTCCAATTTGAGTGGGACTCGTACTCCAATTTTAACAGAATCAAACATATTCACGTTCTACTCTACGAGATGATTAAGTCGATATATTTATCCATTGAAAATCAGCTAGAATTGAATGAAATATTTTATGTTAAAATAACACACTTGAAACTATAAATTAATGAAGAATTTGACTCAATTGGAAATTGTTAAAACACTTATCCCACATAAAGAAGTTAGGAAACTTTGATGTGGTTTATATAATGAAAGTTTGACAATTGAGTTTGTATCTCAAAGGATACCAATATATAATCTTTGAAAGGGAAGAACAATATCCTATGTACCCAACTACAGTGAGCAAAGAAAAAGCCCTCCTCCCAATGTTTTGGAGTAACTAGCTAGAGTAAAATAATACTATCCTTTTTATGGGTACATGGTATTCTCCGCTTTCACCGGATTATAAATGCAAAGACAAACATTTGGAGGAAGCTCTCTCATTACACCTGCAATACTTCATAATAAAAATGACCCAACCATATGGTCACATCTATTCAGAGCAAGTTGGCTGGGGGCAGTATTAAAGGAAGAAAGGATGATGCGAAAGAAAGAGTGAAAAGGAAGTTTGCGTCCTATACCCATGAACTCTTATAAATAGCTAGCTATACAATTATGGGGAGGACAATCTGCGGTTTGAAATTGCTCGGGACATATCAATTCCACATCATTAGGGACACCAAAGCGGTCCCGAATTTCACCTAAACCTTTTTCAGCAATATTTGAAAATATCTTTTGTTAGATATTTCTATAATAAAATAAATATAATATTTGAAAGAAATAATTAATTAAGATGAAGTGCTCAACTGGTAAAAAGTGCGGAATTTGTGCGGGAGGTCAGGGGTTTGAGTCACGTCTCATGCATTATATTAAAAGGTCTTTGATTGGGCCTTGAGCTCTTGAGCTTTCTTGATTCCAATAATAATTATTTTATTTTGGGAAAAATTCATAAAT
>CAIGRS010076247.1:0-12599 GCA_903798395.1 Fraxinus floribunda | reverse complement strand
ACCAATTAGCATTTCAAGAGAACTCATCTGAGTGTTTTAGCAACATAAGGTGAATCTCAAGCATAATCATATTTTCAATTAGCAATCATGACCTCAATATCCTACGTTCAATGTAAAAAATATTCATGCTTGGTCTTCTTTTGGGGGTACGATCCACTACTGAATTTAAATAGAGTGGTCTCAGTTATTTTAAAAGAGGAACAACTTTCAAGACACAGATTTTTCTAAGAGTTCTGTGATCCTAAAATAACACAATCCCCTCCACATTAAACCAAGAAAGACTCTAATAATAATAATCAGAGTCAGTCCAATCACATTCTACCAGCCACATATTAATGGAAAAAAATTCCGACTGCTACATTTTTTTCAGCTAAAATATGATTTGCCTCTCGCCAATTTTTTATTTAACACGGTCATTCAGACAAGCAAATGACTATAGTGCCCTTTTATTAATATTTTCTCAAGGCAAAAAAATCTTGGCAAAGTTGACAAGGCAGACTGGAGTGTTCGTGGACTAGAAACTCTTGTAAACTTTGCCTAATTTGACAAGAACCCTAAATGGTTTGAAATTGTACGAAAAGGAAGGGAGAGCATGTCTAAATGCATTAGGCATTTGATAAGAATTCTAGATGGTTTAAAATTAATGCAAAAAGGAAGATGTGACAAAAATTACAAAAGTTGGACACTATCTACAAAACAAATGGTGGACACATTTCACTCTCTCTCTAATAAAGACCACCCCATCTAGTTTCCCCTATATTAATCTTGGCAGTATGCTAGCACCAAAATTGAAAGAAAATGGATGAACCAAAAAACGAAAAAATTAAATGCAGAATTAGACAAAAGTCTGAACGAAGCAGTGTCTAAAAAGCCAAACTATGATAACTGCCAGATTTTTATACCGTGAGAAGCAGGGTTCCAGCCATGATTATCTCATTGTTCGACATAGGTCCCATCTTCTCCAACTTCTCCCTAGCAAGCTTAGGCGCATCAGGGCTACTCTTCACCTGGGGTGGATAAATTACATATAACAACAATGGAACCACAATCAATGATACCAATCCTGGCACAATTGCAGCCTTAGCCCAATCCATCCACCCTATAGTCTGATTTATCGTGTTTAAAGTCAAGTTCGCAGCCAATGGATTAGCAGCCATGGCTGTTAGAAACATAGATGACGAAATCACTGAGGTTTGGAAGCATGTCAACATTAGCCACGACCCCAATTTATTCTCAGTTCCATCACCTACATTACTACCACAGGCAACACACAATGACTTCACTAACGGCAAGAAAATGCCGCCAGCCCTCGCGGAAACAGAGGGAATAGCAGGAGCCAATAGGGCTTCACTGAACACTAAACTGTAGCCTAGTCCTAAAGACGAGCTCCCAAACAAAGAAACAAACTGATACGCAATTCTGTTCCCCCCCAAATGCTGAAAAGGCTGCGGCAAATGTAAGTGTTTTAGTCAAAACACAAGCGCCGAGACCCATCAATGCCACGGCCCCCAAAGGTAAAGGCTGAGTAAGAAAATTGACAACAATTGCCACGCATTGCGTGAAACCCCAGAAGGCGCAGGAACAAGCCACAGAATAACTCCTGTCGCTATTGACGCTAAAAGTGGCTGTATAGCAGCTCCCTGCCACGGTTGTTGCGGCAGAGGCGGTCATGATCGGCTCCCTTCTCTTTGAAGGAAGTAAAAATGTGGGTTTTTTAATAATGGGTTGAATATGATCTCTTCGTTGTGGATAGTTAAGCGGGTTCGTAGAGTCATTACTGCTATTTCTAACGATAGATTTAACAAAGGGGACAGATTTCGGAGAGGAATGCGGAGTCTGGCGGCAGGGAGTGGCCGGAAGTTCAGGGAGGAGGTCCGGGGTAAAGACGCCATCCTTTTTATGGCGTGAAGATCCCACTTTCGAGTTGGAAATGGCAGTGAGCGAGCGGGGTTCGTGGGTTTCTGTATGGTAATACGAGAACGAATTCCACTCGTTCGATTTTGATCGGACGGGATATACTGTACGCGAGGTGGCCAGGTTGGATCCTGGTTTCTTTGGCTTCGGAAACTCCGCCGCCACCTGGCGTCTGCCACTATTTTTGGACATTTACAAGGGGTGGATGTCTCTAAAGTGCGCGTGGTGCATAAAAATCCAAAAGCGTATCCACGTGGCATTATTCTAATTTTCTTCCTCCAGAAAGCAAAAGGATAAACCCTGTTTCCTCCACTGAAAACTCCATACTATCTCTCTCCCACACACATTTACAGGATGAAGCAAATGTCATCACTCGACCTTTGCACCTCAATTTTACCTTTGCTCTCTCCAATCCCCAAGTGTTTCCCTTCTCCAACAGGGTTCTCTTTCTCCAAGCCCCGCCTCTGCCACCTTAGTCTTCGGAGTCGTTTTCTTTCTCCGCCGGCCGCCACCCAGTTCTCCTCCGGCAAAGAAAATGAAGAATTATTGTTAGCAGAAATAAACGAAAATGAAGAAGAGTACGAACTTGAATACGATTCGTCTGTGGAGGGGGGTGAGGGGGAGGAGTTTAATTTTGAAGAGTTTGAACGCCAAGCCCAACTAGCTGTAAAGGATTACTCAGATTCCTTGTCTCTCCAATTGAAAATCGGTTTGCTTTTCAATCTCTCTCGCTCTCTCTCTACATTTCTTAATTATGCGAATGCCCAAAACGGCCAAAATTAAAGCTTCATAAATGGAAATAACTATTAGTCCCTTGGTACCTAAGATTAAGGATATGGTAATACCAGAGCAAGGTTTGACATTGATACACGAAATACAGTATTGGCATTTTCGAGTAGCCTGTGGTTCGGAAGATGACCTTGATGTTGGGTGGAAGCATTAATGCACTGTAGGTCAGTTTTCTTGGGACTGCTTTGGAATTGGATTTTGAAGAAACAATAACAGAATTTGGTGATTGCAACATGTCTGCATTCTTCTTGTACAGGCATTAGAAGAAATGTAATCTCCTAGTACTATTAACCTTCTCCTAATAGAACTAAAAAGCCTACTAATCAACAGAATAAGAGAACTAATACACTCTCTGCCCCATTTATATAGGCTGATTTGTTTTTCACACGGATTAAGAAATCTTATTCAAAGTTATTGAAAAAGTTTTTTGCGAAAAACTTTCCTAATTTACCCTTATAGAAAATTGGTTATAACTATGCAAATTACCTAAGGATATATTAGTAAACGTACAAAATAAAATATTTTTAATAAAGAAACATGATTATATAATTGGGAAAAGAAAATAAGGAAAGTCGGACTTATATAAATGGGACGAAGGGATTAATAATAAAATACTAATAACTAGCAAAACAGGAGGAATAAGCTGGTTTTGTCAGCACTTGCATTGCCTCCATCAGTTTTCTTGTACGTTTGAACTAGGGGGTGCTTCAATGACTGTCCATTGTTTTGGATGGAGTGACAATTCACTTTGGTGCTGTTGATTAACTTACAAGGAGTCGCATAAAGAATTCCGTTTGTTGTGGAATGGGCATGAGAAACAAAATGAACGCACCTTCACATATGCATGCATTTTGTAAATGTGTAAATTTTTGTATGCATGTATCTCAAGATACATAAATTATGAAATATTTGCATCCAGGGGCTTGAGGAGAGTAGACTTGGAACTAAATGGTTGAGACAGAAATGAAATCTATAAGAAATTTAATTAATCAGTTATCATGACATATTTTCAGACCCCTCTTAAAGAATTGGAGCCTCAGGGTTATTGCTAGAGAAGGAAAAGAAATGAAAAACAAACATGTATATAGTTATTCTTATTGCTATTAAACAAACCATGAGAAAACATAATACTCTATAGACAAGCATAAATTGGAAACTGACTTTTTATTCTTTCTGGATTTTTCAACATTCTTAGTGCTGAAAATTTAAAATCATGGGAGAAAAGGATGGGCAATTTTTGAATACCCAGGGTCACTTTCTCCTTGTTAAATTATTTACAATGCAATGATCCAATAATAATTTAAATCCTCGTGTACGACTAGAATATCTAATGCATGAGGCAAGGGTCCTGGTTTAAAATATCCGTGGACCAGCAGCATCAGTTACTGTTGGGCAGCTAGTTGTGAAGTGGACTCAAAAACCTAAAAACGATTTGTACCTAGTGACTCAATATTATTGTATGTAGATATTGACATTAACCCCATAGTGATTCAACTATTTTGTGGACAAGTTTCTAATAGTTGATGAATATTTCGAGAAATATGCAGTACCAGTATGAAGAGTGCAAAATTAAATTGAGTAACATTCCAGGGCAAGTTTCATTTCAAGTAGCAGAATTCTTATTGAAGTGAACTTTTGGTGTTTAGTTTTTGTCCATTGTCTGTCAATGTTGACATTTCACATATTATTGCTCTGATGCTTCAGAAGACGAGACTTCCAGTCAAAAGGACACTCATGGAAAACAGAAAAGGAGAAAAAATACCACTTACAATGTCAGTGAAATTCTTGTCTCAGTCGTTGTATATGTTTTATTAAGGCCTTCTAGATCTAATTCGTTTGTTTTTTTCTATTTAATGAAAAAGTTAAGAGGGAGGGAGATTGAGAAGGAGAGCACACGTACATTCACTGAAGTTTGCACAAAATGCATATATACTTGATTAGAAGACTGTGAGTGGGAATGTAAAAAATATGCTGCACAATGCGCTCTTATAGAATTCAAGTGGTTTCTATAATTCCAAGGCTCTTAGGTCCATGCATCATGTCACCCTTTTTAGTTTCCTTTTTTCTTCACCTGATCATCACAATAAAGGAAGGGTTAATATTAATAAGTGCACACCACAATACATGATTATTAGAATCAAAGACAGTACATGATTATTCTGATTCAATTGAACTTGTCAATAAGTATCACTTTACTTGTTCTTATCTTTGCACAGTACATCTTCGTAGATTTTGCTTACATGTTCTTGTCAATTAAATTTATCTACAGGTTCCAGATCATCTTCTTCCAAGGGTTGCAATTGTCGGAAGGCCAAATGTTGGTAAATCAGCTCTGTTCAATCGTCTTGCTGGGGTATATGGCATTCATAGATAGAATTGGTTTTTCCTAACTCAAACTCATGTGTGCATTTGCTTTCGTAACCCGGGAATATGATTAGATACTTTAACTTTTCTTTCTTTCAAACTTTTCATTCTTTCAAATTTTTGTTTGTTATCTGTCTTGTTTTTTTTAAAAGCAAATCTTAATTTGCTCAACTGATATCTTGGCAGGGGAACAGAGCCATTGTGGTAGATGAACCTGGTGTGACAAGGGATCGTCTGTATGGTAGATCATTTTGGGGAGAATATGAATTCATGGTAGTGGATACTGGAGGTGTTCTAACTATTTCTAAGTCACAGACCAATGTGATGGAAGAATTGGCTGTCTCTACAACCATTGGCATGGAGGGGATTTCCCTTGCCTCCAGGGAGGCTGCTGTTGCCAGGATGCCTTCGATGATTGAGAAACAAGCTACAATAGCTGTAGAAGAGTCATCTGTCATCATATTCCTTGTTGATGGTCAGGTAGAATCATTCATTGAGCTGCTGTTTCTTTGATAACCTTGTGCATCTATCTACTTATTTTAGTTATGCAGCCTAGCACAAAATTATTAAAAAATTGCCCTTTAAAGATGTATCAGGATTCACTTTCTTTGCGTCAATCTCATATCGTTATACTTTTGAATGAGACCTTAGAGAAATTAGATTCTTTCTGGATTAACCGAGGAGAATAGTTTTCTATATAACTGACATCAGGTAGAATGTGTCCATGGAATAGTTGAGTAGTAGAGATTGTTGATGTGTGTGCTGGCATGCTGCCCCTTTCTTTTAACACGTATGCCTGAACTGCTAGAGTATTCAAAAATAAAAAGGAAAAAAAAAAACAATAAGAGGAGTATTCTAACCGTGAGAGTTGCAAAAAAGTGGTTTTCTTGTGTGTGCGAATTGAGACGAAGGATTTTAATATGGAACAAGGACAGTAGCTTGCTATAAGCTAGTTTCAATGGTTTTATTATGTAGTAACTATATTTGAAAAGATGATGGGCTCAAAGCAATGAGTAAATAGTATACCCATCTTTATTTCCGGATATTATTGTATGGAGATCCCTTTTTTATTCATGTGTAATTCTTATTTATTGTGGACATCCGAATTAACCAACTCTGAACAGGCAGGTCTAACTGCGTCTGACGTGGAAATAGGAGATTGGTTACGGAAAAACTATTCTCACAAATGTATTATTCTTGCTGTCAACAAGTGTGAATCTCCTCGTAAAGGAGTAATGCAAGCATCAGAATTCTGGTCTTTGGGGTGAGCCAAATTTCTTCTCTCTGCAGGAACTCACCTTTTATGTCACCCTTGCTCATGAATAGGTGGTATTTACGATATGAAAATCACAGACTTGGAGGCTCCCAATTTTCATTATCAGATGTTTAAACTATTTGCCATCATTCTCTTCCTCAAAGAAAACAGGTGAAAGAATAAAGGAAGCAGAAACATAAAGGAGAGAATATTAAGTAGTGGAAATGAAAAATAGCTTCTAGCTTTCCAATTAAAAAAATGAAGCACAGCTTGTCCTCGGAACATCTCTTGGCTTCTCATGAATAAGAAATTTCGAAAGTTTCTTAAACTTATCTATCATCTGCGCTTTCCATGATCTAGACACGTTTGGTTGTGAAGCAGTTTCTAGATCTAGGTTTTAATGATTTCACCTTGCTGGTTTATGTTTTTGAGATTCATATCTCTGTTGTTGGAGAATGCCCGAATTGTTTCTTTTAAGTAGAAAATAAAGCATAACAAAGATAATTGGGCAAAGGTTCAAGGTGGCACTAACGTTGTTACACATAAATTACAGAAAGCAATGCGCGGGAACATAATCATGTAATTTTTGTACCCTCATAGAATACAGAAATGTTTCTTTTTATCTTGTTCTTTTCCATACTGGCTTATTATGTTAAAAGACAGCTGAAAAAGGTTTCATTTTCCATCTTTTTTGACAATGATTGGTATAGAATAGTATTAAAACCCTTACTCACCCATGACCATTGGTTTGGGTGACGAGTGAAAAACAATAATTTCAGATATGCTGCCATTTACTGCATTTCCTGTCCATTACGTCTCTCGTCCTACAGCTTTATTACAGTTTAACTCTTTGTCGCATGCTTTTGAAACTATAATGCTATTCTTACATCTAACAGCGTGAAAAAATGGTTTTTATTGACATAGAATGCGGATTTCTGAATTATTTCTTGGTGTTATTGATTGTTTTTACTTGTTTGCTTGGTCAACTAGGTATTCACCACTTCCTATATCTGCTATATCTGGGAGTGGAACTGGAGAGCTTCTTGATCTTGTTTGCTCACAACTAAAAAAAATTGAGGTACATGTTCCCTTTGCAGTGGGAAAAGATGCTGGGTTGTTCCTATTTATAATTTTTTTTTGCTTTCTTGTGCAATTAGTGGAACAACCAATATGCTCATGTTTGACATACTTTTCTTTGAGTGCAACATCTCTCCAGCTTCACTTTTTAAATGTAATTTGTATTTTTTTTAATGTTTCTTCTGATGGATTCATCTTCAATATGATTAAAAAAAAGTTGTTGAACTTAAATTAATAAAGGAAAAGCAAGTCAATGAACTTATTTATACTTCTATAGACAGAAAACAATGATGATGAAGATTATATTCCTGCAATTGCGATTGTTGGCCGGCCCAACGTTGGTAAAAGTAGTATTCTGAATGCTTTGGTTGGAGAGGACAGAACAATAGTCAGTCCAGTTAGTGGAACAACACGCGATGCCATAGATACCGAATTTACTGGGTCAGATGGCCAGGTGAGTTATATGACTGCTGCCTTTCTTTTCTAACTTGATAGAATCACTTGCAAACATTAGTATATGCAAGGTTTGAGCAGGAGGCGATACTTCGCTGTTCAACAAATTGAAATTAACATTCATGGCTTCCCTAGTTGGCTTTCAAATGGCTCTGTTTTCCTGTATACCTATTTGTCAAAATTGATCACTTTTGCATTTTCTTTTTCTCTTGTAAATTTTTTTTTTCTCAAACACCTAAATTTTGGTATTGGTGCTTGTCAAGATATTTTTCTCTATAAGGTGGCCAGAAGTGATTAAATCTATTTACATACTCCTTAGTTTTTGTTCAAACTTAAAAATGATTTCACTGGTTGTGAATTTGGAGTCGGCGGGACAAGATGTCCCTCCATGAGGTGGCCAGGACTGATTGGCTAAATTTACATACTCAATTATTGATTTTATAATTCAACACTTCTTTCTGCTTTTTTATTTTTTTATTCAAACGTATAAATGATTTACTTGGTAGTATTTGAATGGTAATTGTAACACAAATGGAAGAACCTACCAGTTTTAAACTGCAAGAAAAGGTTTTGGAACTTGTGCCAAGAGGGAAGATGGAAGATTATTCATATGACCCCGCAACAGAAAACTTCTAAAATGCTCATGTAAATTTTCTTTCCCTGATGAAGTAGAATTGATAGTGCACATCTATGTATTCATGATCTTGTTTACCTTCCTCTTTTTCTGATATTCAGTTTCGATGGTATTATAAACTGTTGACTTTGAGCTTTCTCAAACACACATCAAGTCAGCAAGTTCCATTATGCAATAGTAGTAAAATGTTAGTCAAATGCATGCTTCCTTGGGACTTTTTTAACTTTGACATTTGAAAACTATTTGGCAGAAATTTCATCTTATTGATACAGCTGGTATCCGAAGGAGAGCAGCCGTAGCTTCATCAGGTAGCACCACGGAGGCTCTATCTGTAAATCGAGCATTTCGTGCCATTCGTCGTTCTGATGTTGTGGCTCTTGTCATTGAGGCCATGGCCTGCATCACAGAACAGGTAAATCAGGCATAAATTTTGGTATTTGTTTGATCATTAAGCATGAGCATTTTTCATGAACAAGAAAGAAATGATTGAGCTTTAGAGCTTGGTAGGTCAAGAGAGTTTTTGATTGACATATTATTTAATGTTTTTAATACAATACGAATAAATTACTGCATCCAAAGCCTTATATCTGCCTTTTATCCCAATTTCTAAATGGTTCGTATGGAATTTCTCACTACAAATTATCTGAATGTAATTTGTATGCCTCTGGATATAATGATATTAATATGCCATTACAACTTAACAAGTTTCATGGATTTTCTGATCTCTGTAATTCTACTAGTTAACTCATTTGTCTTTAGCTTCTGCTTCTGGATGTCCTCATTGTTGACATTTGAAACCTATATGTAGCTTTGTAGAGGCAAAGGGTAGAGAATTCTATACACTGTCTATGTAAACTAGCTTTCTATTTTTCATCTTGCTTATTGTTTGAGAACTTTCTCATTGTAATGCTGTTCTTGTTAAAAATCCCATGGTTTTTATTTCTCTTTTGCAGTTCTTGCTTATTCCTTTTTCATATATGTATTTTTGTGACTTTGTTTAAATTCCCTTAATTGTCTAGGATTTCAAGATTGCTGAACGGATAGAAAGAGAGGGGAAGGGTTGCCTGATTGTTGTGAACAAGTGGGACACAATACCCAACAAAAACCAGCAAACTGCTATGTATTATGAGCAAGATGTTAGAGAGAAGCTACGAATTCTTAATTGGGCACCCATTGTATACTCAACGGCAATACAAGGGCATAACATCGAAAAGTATGTTTATAAGCAAAATATCTTTTTATATGTAGAGATATATGCAACTTTTATTTCAATGTCAATGTTAACAAAAAAAAAATTTCTTTTTTTTCCCCTCCTAATGAAACCCAACGATAAGCAGATAATAAATTTTACTTTTAGTAATTTTTTCCCCACCTGTATCAATTGCCATTCTACTTTGTTTGAGACTCTAAAATTAAATGGTATAACACCTATTTCAACTAGTTACGTCATTTCATCATGTTCATTGTCGACTCAAGTATGAGATTCATTGCTGAACTCACTCTCCTACATGAATATCACATGCTTGCAAATTTTATGTAAAAGAAAGAATTCATTTAGGATTTGTGATGTCTATATTGTCTCTTTTCATTCTATAGAATCATTTTGGCTGCTGGTATGGTTGAGAAAGAAAGATCGAGGAGGTTAACTACAGCGACATTGAATCAAGTGGTAAGAGAAGCAGTTGCCTTCAAGCCACCTCCAAGAACTAGAGGTGGGAAAAGAGGACGTGTTTATTATTGCACTCAGGTACTTGTGCAGCATCCCGAACACAGCATGTTAACAATATGCTTAAATAATTTTGCTGCGGTGGATCATCTCTGCATGATTGGTCATGAGAGCAATGGAGCATGCATTTAAAAGAGTATATTGATCTGAGACTTGATTATCAAATGGCTAATCAATTTAGATATTGTTGACAAACCTCTTTTCTTGTCAAATGAAATTTTTGAGACCGTTTACCGAGTAATCCTTACTAAAAGATAAAAAATTGCATAAGAGCGTGTTTGATTAAGCTTAAAAAGTTCACTTTGACGTAAACTTGTAAGTTTTAAACTAAATATTTTTTTTTATTTTGTTAGATATGGAAATGGAAATAAGTTACTTATTTTGATAGTAAGTTAAAAGCTACTTTCAAAATAAGGAACTTATTCTTACTTGAAGTAAGAGAAAAAGTAAGTTACCTGGACACGTTTGAAAACATTTCTAATATTATTTAAGCTTAGCCAGACATGCTTTAAGTATATTTCTGCCTGAATGTGAATGGAGTGATAGAGTGACCAAAATTATTGTGCCAACAGAGCTTTCACCTCTTCGTTTCACATATTTTATAATTTTTGCATCTCGTGTGTGGTAATATAATTCATGTCCCCAAAGAAAGGCTTGCATGGAAACTGTTGGTCATTGGAACATCACATTACAACTACTGATGGATACATGATAAAACTGCATTTTTTACAGGCTGCTATTAGACCACCTACATTTGTCTTCTTTGTAAATGATGCAAAGCTTTTCCCTGAAACATATCGGCGATATATGGAGAAGCAACTGAGAACAAGTGCAGGCTTTACAGGCACGCCAATTCGGCTTCTATGGCGCAGCAGAAGAAAACTGGAAAAATATGATGGTAGGTTGAAAGAAAATTCTTATTTTACCTTCTCTCTGTTTGTCTTGCATCACTTCATGTGATATGTTGATAGTTCTACTGTTTATACACGATATGGGGACAGTTGAAACCTTATGTGCAGTTTATTATTTCAAATATAGAATGGGAAATTTGCATCCGTGGTCCCCAGTTTTTGGGGTCACCAACCATCTTTTTGGCAGTTGGATATCAATATTTGGATCAGGTTGGTCCTTTTAATTTTTTTTGTCCGAAATAAAACATTAAATTCATTGAAAATATAACATTCCCCTCAAGTTCAGAAAGGAAAAGTCATATAATAACAAATTAAAAAATTAAAAACAAGATGGAAAAAAGATAACAATGTAATGCACAAAAGGAAAATATCTTCCTCAAATCCACTGTCAGCCCACATCAGTCTGCCCCTCCCCAATACATTGGGGACAACGGTTGCAATTTTCAACATAGTAAATATACGTTGGTCATTGGTCCACGTACCCTCTGGTGCGATCTTTATACTACCAAATTTGTAAAACTTGTATTCTTTCTGATTTATTGTTATATCAATCTCTGTTTTCTATTGTGCTCAAATTAATTTACTCTTTTGTTTTTTTTGGGAAAAATAAAAAATTTAAAACCCTCTCCTTTAAAAGAATCAATGAACGAACTTGTAATTACTCATTTTTGTTTCCAGGAAAGGATGCTGCAACAAAGAGACAAGTGAATCTAGTGCCAAGTGACAGCGGGTTGGCAGTACCAAATTGATCGTATACGTCTAGTTGAGTTAGACGGGCTTCATGAATTGAATATCATCGTGGAGTATTGGCGTTGAAAGTACACATAATACAGGTAATTTTGATTAGTGAATGGAAAATCTCCAGTTAGTTTCTTGATGATGAGCAGAAGGCCCATATTTACAAATTTAAGTTTGTAACTTATTTGGTAGGGTGGAATGTACGGGATTGAACGGTATTAAAAGAGAAAGAATCATCAATTTTGTTGAGTATGCTGTCTAGTTGAGTCTTGACTTGTAGTTTCCACCAAGCAGGCACTTAATGTGGTTCTATGATGATGATGGTAGTTTTAACATAACCAACTCTGATAGCTTGGATACTATATATTATGACCAACTGGTATTATTGTTATGTTGAATAAAATTACTTGGCCTTGTGGGTAGGTGATTGTGTCCCAATTGCTTAACCTTTAAGGCTGGGGTGGTTCCTTCTATATCCTCTTATCTATCTAACATTAATGTCATTTGTCTTGTATGTTAATACTAATTTTGGAATTTTAGTGGTTGGAAGTTGAAAATAATTATATTTGATTTCATGAATTATTAGATATACGTTTTTAATTTTTAAATACAGTTGATGTATTGTATATCCAATTTGTATTTTTCTTCAAGTGATGCTAAGCTTAAAATAAAATACGTGTTACTTTTTAATTTGAAATATGTTGAATATGTTACCATTTTTTCCCTTTTTTTTTTTTT
>CAIGRS010076214.1:0-10374 GCA_903798395.1 Fraxinus floribunda | reverse complement strand
CGTTAGGTTTAGGTTTGAGTTTTTGCAAACCGTTCAAAATGGTTTGGTTTAGGTTTCAGTTTTTTTCAAACTGGTTTAAACGGTTAGGTTTGAAAATTTGTCAAAAATCGATAAAATCGGACCGCTTACACCCCTAGCTGAAAGATTCATCTCTTGTATCCTTTCAGAAAGTGTGTTTCTTTCAACCACATTTAGTGGGTTCTTCTTTGACTTTCGACATTTATTAAAAGGATGTTCGACTTTTTCATAATTGTAACAGTTGCCTTTAATCTTCTTGGCATTTTTGGAGTTTTCTTTTCTTGATTCATCACCGGAGATCTTACTCTTCTTGTTGACAACTTTCGAACCAGTTTCAACAAAACTTGCTCCAAGTTGAACAACAGACTTTCTATCTATTTTTCTATTGTCTTCATCAATCCTCAAACGGACTGTCAATTCCTCCAAGATCATCTACTTGCATTTGTACTTGAGATAGTTCATGAAATCTCTCTACATTGGAGGAAGTTTCTCAATGATTGCTGCAATTAGAGGGATTCACTTAATTCCATCTATTATTATGCATGTATGTCATGAAGTAGAACTTGAAGTTATTGCACTTGACTTAGCACGATTTTGGAGTCTACCATTTTGTAGTTCAAAAACTTTCCAACAATAGACTTCTTTGTTCCGGCATCCTCGGTCTTGTATTTCTTCTCCAATGAATCCCATAAGTCCTTGGCCAAGTCCATTTAATATATACTCCATAAAGTGTATTGTTCAATCCATTTAGAATGTAATTTTTGTAAGAAAACCCGAGTGCTTCCGTGCATCCAACGCAATAGTCGACTCACGATTATTTTCTTCTTCTTGTATAGTAGGAACGGTCTCTTTTAAGAACTTTGTTAGATTCAAAGTAGTAAGATATAATAATATGTTTTTTTGCCATCTTTTAAAATCCACACCTCCAACCTTTTCTGGTTTTTCCCCATGTGGAATATGAGAATTTGGTATAAGTATAGCCAATGGTGGAACCACATGTTTCGTACCATTCATTATTTGACTTGAAATAGTCTTAACAGTATTCATTTCAGTTACAAACAGAAGTTCAACGAAAAATGTAAGAAATGAGTTTCACACGAAGACAAATTTCAAAGATGAAGAGAGATGATTTGTTAAATAACAACCACAAAAACACAATTTTGTCTTAAGAATGTTGACGATATGGTATGGTTAAATGATTGTTGATTAAATGACAAAGTAATACTTTAAATTTAATTCGCAGGAGCGTGATTAAACTCTATGAAATTGAATCAAAAGAAAGAAAGAAAGAAAATGAAGAAAAATGAAATCCAAGTAAGTGATTTAACACTTTTTCCTTAAGACAATATTACCTTGCAACTGTGCCAATGGATTACAGCACTTGTCATTCAAGATACAACGAATATAACTTGTGGTAGAAGCACTTCAAATCACAAGTAACAACGAACTCAAAAGAAATTCTTCGTTTTATAAGATGATGATTTTGGAATGAATTTTTGAAGAGTTTTTGCAAAAGTTTTTGATATAATGCTCAATGCAAATGATACCAGATGTATAATGGACGTTCAAAGGGTCCTATTTATAGAAGATGAGGGGTTGTGAGTGAAGTGTCATGACCCAAACTCAACAACCTTTACGAAATGATGCATATCTTGCTGTCATTGACCTCTCGCTCGCGCTATAGTCACACCTATTCAACAGAACCTTTCTCACTCACCTATCGCTAGTCTGTTGCCCGAGCGATAGTCTCGAGTGCTAGGCGAGCTATGAAGTTGGGCATTTTTCTTGCTCAGTTTTTCCTTTTTTTTTTATCCAAGTTTGGATTGCAAATTTTCATTCATCCGGAATTGGTTTTGAGATTCCAAATATACCACGATAATCTACTCGACGAGTAGAACAAGTTAGTCTGTTTATAATTATAATTTGGCTATCGCATCAAGTTCGAATGTTTGATCGAAGTTGACACAAACTCACTTTTTAAATTGTATACTTAAATTAAATTTTTCATTCTCTAAACCAAATTTCAACAAAAATTACATTATAACTTAAAAAGTTACTTGCAAAAAGTCACTTATGAGAAAAAAAAAAAATCAATTATATGTAAACAATTGCTCATAACTAAAATAAAAATTTCAATTATGAGTAGAAGTTATAACTAAAATTTTACTTATAATTAAAAAACACTTGCAGAATTTTTTTTTTACTTTTATGTGAAAAATTGCTACTAAGTGAAAAATACTACTATTAACTAAAAACATCACTTATAAATATAAAAAGTCACCTATACAATAAAAAATCACTTACACATGAAAAAATTAAGGGTATCTATAAGATTAACTTATAGCTATAAAATTTACATATAAGTAAAGATCATTTATAAAAAAATTACATATAGGATATAAGTAAAAAATTCACTTATTTGTAAACATCTTAATTATACGTAAAAATTTCATTTATGAGTGAAAATGATTTCATACATGAAATTATAAGTAAAAAATATTCAATTAATAAGTTAAAAAATCCTTTTAAAAATATTTCCATATTTTTTATTTTTTTCGTTACTAGTATAGTCTTCTAATACAGTATAGCACTCAACGTCCTCTAAGAACAATCCTTCCTAATAGTCTTCTAATACGGTACAGCACTCAGCATCATCCAATCCTCCCTAATTCACCTCAATACAATTTATAAGTGCATTTTAGCATCTATTCTTATTTATTTATTGTTAAATTTGGCAGATATTTATTTAAATTTGTGTAAATAATGTTAAATTGTAGGGAAAAAAATCCAAATTGGAGGCAATTGGTATGGAAAAGGGCATTTAGTTTGAGGTTATTCGATGAAATTAAAGATTAACATGATTATATATGATCAATTAGAAGAATTAATAGAGAATCCGAAAAAAATTACAAGTTTGAGAGTTAAATTTAATAATTGAAAAGCTTGAGGACTAAATTAGAATGAAAGTTTAGTAACGTGTGATCACACGAAAAATGGATGATGCAATCACAATTACTAAAATTACAGATACATCATCCAAACTTTACAAACTGTGCAATCTAACCCAAAACTTTTGTGCAATCGTATGGAGGTCCTCGAAGTAAAAATTCTGCAATCTAGCAGTCTTATTATGACTCAATTTCCAATTTCTATCACATTTGGGCACGAATTAGACCAAAATTATTGAGGGAGAAATAAGGGGGAGCATGTTTGATAAAATTCATATTAATCACACAAGAAAAGAGAGTCCAAAAGGAGAGGGAAAAAAATAAATAAATAAAGAAATCAAACAAGAAGTTAGGGGTCGTTCTCTTTGTATTTCAGTTTTGCGTTTTGAGTTTTGTTGTATTTTGTGTTTTGAGAGTCCATCTTGAAATTTTTGAAAACGCGTTATTTTTGCCATTTTGTAAAACTATTCCTCAAAATCAATTTCTCCAAACACGTTCACATGGTTTCTTCTTTTCCCTTCTCCGCCTCACGCTCCCACCAGCGCCGCAGCCTTCTACCTCACAACCCGACCACCACCCACCACCTAGACCACCAAATCCGAGCATCATTCCAACCCCCTGACCTCCCTCTACAACATCCACAGATTAATTGACCATAAATCAGCCGAAATCAGTCGAAATCGCGCGCTACCACTCACGGTTTCGGCCAATAAACATCGTCGCCGGCCACATTTCCGATCGCAGACCACCACCAATCCACTCCTCATAACAAGGTGCATCCAATACTACCATGGGTCACCTTCGATTGGCTCCAGAACTGGCTGATTCCGGCAGAAGCCGTGTGTGCATTCTTCAGTTTTTCAGGTTTTTTTTCCTTCGATTTTGGTGTATGATTGAATTGTTGTTTGTGTGGTAATTGAAGAGGGGATTGAGGGCTTCACAGTGGTTTAGTAATCCGGCCATTTTGGAGGAGGTTGGTCGGAGTTTGGGGGGTTTGAAAATGGCGGTAGCGTGTGGTTGGCAGTAGAAACGAGGAAGGAGTTTGTCCTGTGTTGCAGCAAAAAGGATGAAATCGTTTTGGGCCATTCTCGTATTTTCCATTTTTTGCTGCGTTTGTGAAGAAAACGCGGACGTTTTCTGTTTTCTTCACAATTTTTTTTTTCGTTTTCGAAAATGACGAAGAGAACGCGTATTCACCGTTTTGAAAAATCGAAAACAGAAAACGGCTTGAAAACGGCAAAGAGAACGACACCTTAGGATTTCATTGTTTTTACAAAAGATGAATTTTTGGTGCAAAATCTTCATCTTTTTCCTTTTTTTTTGCTTAAAACCTGATGATGCACTTAATTCTTTCTTATATTATTCTTCTTCTTGTATGATGTATAACTAAACAATTAGTTAGCAAAAATAATTGTATCCCAATTTGAACCTTAATTTTAATAATAAAATTTTAATTTTCAATTGATGCTTGTAAATTATTTTTACTTATTTTTTTTAATGCGTTGAATTACTTAATCACTAGCTTATTAATTTGTGATAAATAATTATGTCAAAATATGAGTTATTTAGTTATACCACATAGTAAGAATCTACAATTTAAATAAAAGGGTAGATGTAAATAATTATGTCGAGAGATAAGTTATTTATTTATACAACATAGTAAGAATCTACAATTTAAATAAAAGGGTAGATATACACTTTTATGGTTGTCACATTCTTTAATTAAATTGTTTAACGATTGAATGTGTTTCGCGCAGAAATCGAGTCCCACTAGTAATTAAAAGAAGGTTCAAACGATTGTGTAAGGAACAACAACCTCTCGAGACAAAATCCCAACGAGTAGTGTTTTATTTATGAAGATTACAATTTGCAAGAAGTGAAATGCCTCTAGGGGTACAAGTACACTGAATTTGCAAAATAATTGAAAGTTAACAAGAAGAACTAAAAGAAATGAAATTACATTGTTTGTGAGTGATTTGATTCGATCCCTTCTTCTATGTCCTCTTTTCTCTTTTATACTCCTTTGGCAGTTCTTCTTGTACAACCATTTGAAAACTCCTCACCACCCTATTACTACCCATTTTCTCCATAATGGATGACTTGTCAAGAAACTTCCGTCTTTAACTGCTGCCATTACTCCCATCATTTAACTACTTGCAACCGAGATTTTTGGATCATGGACTGTGATAAGATTGTCCATTAACTGTTTCAATACCCGTTGCTTTAAATAATCAACAAGACACTATACTCGCCCAGATCTTGGGCGCTCGCAGGGTTGAGCGATAATGAAACTATACTCACCTAGATCTTGGGCGAGACCGCATGCTTGAACGATGATGGGCCTCCGCTACATAACTCCGTCTTGGATTTTTACATGGTCTCATTTGGGTCCATCCTTTGAATCTCCTAACTGGACTTCATTCTTTGGACCATTTAATTGGGCCTCATTTTTGTATGTCAACAATTACCTCCCAATATGGCAAAATTAATATCAATTATTAATTTTATGTCATATTCGTCCTTTATATTTTCCCGCGATGCTTGAAATCCAACAAGGGCGGAGAATCCCAATCATTATCTTGTTTGGCAGTGGCCTTCTACATCCCAAAGAGTACAATATCACGCAACTCCTATAAACCAAAGAACACGCCACTTCGTCGCGCCATTATACCCACGTTCTGCGTCGCCACATTTCTTTTCACCTATAAAGATCACTGTTCATATTCTTGCTTCTCTACTCAAGTACTTACACTTCCAAAACCCTCTAGAAGATTATAATTTACAGTAAATAGCAACTTCAAAGAGCTCTTCAGACAACTCTCTTAGGTTCGAAGACTTCCAACAGCTTCTCAACAAACCGTATATAAATCCAGCTTCCCTTTCACCAACCAATCCTGATCTCCATGAGTTTTACCTCAGCCCAACATTTAATGATGCTCATCTTGTCGGGCAAGCAGCGGTAGACCAGTTGTTCCCTTGCACTCAAGATCCTCATTTTCCACTAAAGCTAATCAGTGAAAGAGGTATTCACACTTGGCCCAAAATTGATACTACTTTCCGCCTTTGGCATGCATGTATGACAAACATGGCCCTACTAAGGCAATTTTTGATCGTGCTAGGATTTCTAATTTATTAGAAATCGCTATCCATCCCCCAATCTATGATCTCGTCCTTTTTCTCTATTGCTTTGAGCTTTTAGTCTTCTGAATACAATACTTTTATCTTCCCACTTGGCCTAATGTCCATTACTCTAAGGGATGTTGGAGCTTTAGTTAATCTTCTGCCTCTAGGCGACACCATTTCTCCTGCCATTTTGGTCACTGGGGTTGCCCCAAAATTTGATAAGAGATACATTGATTCTTATTCGGGCATGCAAGAACTTTATAACAATTCTAGTGCTGAACCTACCCATGTTGAGCGTGTTGCCTTTCTTCAAGTTTGACTTTGTAAATATGTTTTTTGTGTACCCAGCATGAAACCTTCTACGAGTTATTTGCCCATAGCGTATGAATTAGCACGTGGTAGGTCTCTAAATCTTTATTTGTTGTTCTTAGCTGCCTTTTATAGAGGCATGACTTCTTTTCAATTCCAGTTGAGGAATGGTGCATCTCCTACTAGCAGCGAGCCTCTTTGTGGTTGAGAGCGTATTTTCCACAACTTGGTGCTCCATCAGCTCCTCCTAGGTTGATCAGTTGTTACGGGCTATTCATCAATTAATTGAGCCTTGTTAATATGTTTAATAGGGATGTTTTCATATTCTTTTATAACATAAATTCAACGCCTTCCTTTTTCCTTTCTCTGTTCACTAAGTTTCGATTTACGTGCAACCTCATTCTACTATGACTGATGTGAGCACCTTTTTACCCATTTGGGCTCAATTTCTGATTGGGAAAGAATTGTTCCATGACATCTTGACTGGAACAAATGCTAAGGCAGGGGTTGAGGTATATGCTCCCCAATTTGTTGCCCGTTAGCTTGTTTTTGGCGAAACGTGTCCGTTCCTCCCTGTTTTTCCAAGAGTCCGACAAAACGTTTTCGCACCATCAATAAAATAGAGGCACATGCCATTGATGCTCGCAATTCCCTTTTGACAAATGGTTTTCCCTTAGCCCCTTTTAATCCTACTTTTGTCATTCACCCTCTCTTTGAACAACTCTGGTCGTCTATGAAGCGTAGGCTGCTTGCAAATGATGCTAACCGTGCTTTCCACTTGTTGGAGAGGCCAAAGACCTCTTCCATTTCTCCTATTCTTGCCACTCCTATATATGTCAGAAATCCTACTTCTCCTTCAAAAGTCCCATCTGCTCAAGTTGGAACAGCTAAAGGTGTTTCTAGTCGTAAACGGCCCGCTTCAGCTTCGTCAAGTTTGCCCGATGACGATGACGATGATAATAGTGATGATGGTGATCCTCTCGTCATCAGGAGGAAGGTATTTGAGTTTGTTTATTCATGAAGAGTTTTTTTATTCATAAAAATCCTTTATATGTTAATGTCTTACCTGGATTTTTCAGAAAAGCTCAATTTCTCCTTTGAAGACCCCATCTTTACCGACTTTTGTTCCACCACCTTCCACCAAAGCTTCTTCGTCTAAGTCATCCGTCGAAGGGAATTTACCTAAGCAGAAGCTTACAGGCTGAGAGTCTTTGATTGCACATCCAATTGGAGAACTTCCACCTTCCCAAGGCGCTAACCCCCCACGCATTCAACCGAAAGGTAATACATACTTTATGGTCTTTTCCCTTGTTTGTGTTATTGGCCTTTAACTCATTATCACTTGATTCTTGTAGAGATACCCATAGATCTACCCGTAGTGGAAGAGCCTGCTCGTACAGATAAAGGAAAGTCCCCACAAGTGGTCGGATCGACCAGTGATGTGCCCTTATTTTCCAAAGCTACTGATGAGGTAGCCTTTGTTTTATCTTTTGTCTTCACTTTGTTCACTGTAATGAAAATGTTAAATGCTTGCATTTTTGTTTACAGGACGCTGATGCCATTTTACGCTCCATTCAGGATTTGTTTACTTCTTGGGAACAAGTAAAGGCAAACGTTACCTCTCGTCCCTCTTCAACCAGTCGTCCTTCTACTTCATCTGATGCATTCTCAGAGGAAAATATGAACATTCTCAAGCATTTAGTACTTGAATATGTTTCCTTTATGGATATGGATATCACCAAAGCTGGTGCTTCTAGCCAAAGAGATATGTTTGATTTTTCAAGTGCAAAAATGGCTCAAGCACTTGAGCTTCCTTTACTTAAAATCTCATTCGATTTTAAGCCGACATTGAAAATTATCCACTCAGAGATAAGTTCCTTGCTATCCAAAAATGTAGAGTTAAAAACCAAGAAGACTCAATATCTTCACGCTGTGAATTAAAATGAATCTTTGTTTCAAGAGATTGAGAAGACCAAGAGCAATCTAAACGAAATCTCTTCTGAAGTTATGGTTGAAGATTCTTTGATGATGAGCCTGGCCGCAGAGATGAAGGAACTTCAAGCAAGGATGGATGACTGTAAGGCTAGGTTAGCTGCCAAGAAGCATACTGTTTCCCAAGAAGTCGAGTGAGGCAATCCTTGTTTAAGCGTTACTTGAAACTGAAAGTTGATGACGAACTTGTGACCGAGCTATCCACTGCTTCCTTTGAACAGCACGATGAATGGGAGAAGCTTAGAGAACAAATGCGCTCTCTTTGGGGCAACCTGTAATTAAAACATTAATATTATGACTTTCTTGTAGGACGATATCGTCTCACACTTTGTTCCTTTAATTTTATGATGGCAGCCACCGTTAGCTAAAATGTAATAGTAGTCAATTTCATCAATGGAATGATCATTTTATTCACTTGTGTGATGGCCTTTTACATGGGTTCTGAAACAACATAATTAATATTTCTCTTAATCGTTAATATTCCAAAAATTTAATTACTAACCTCGTGCCATATTCATGCCCATTTCTCCTTGTGGAATCTTTACATGGAATGAAACTTTTGGTATTCCAACTTTTTTCCCCAAGATTTGGACCTTCAATTTCGGTTACTATGCATGTATATGACCATTTGCATTCCATCCTTTCGCCTTCAAACCTCTATAAATTTGTGTATTTGTTACACACTCGTCATCTTCATCCTCATTCTCCACAAAACAAATATTTTTCCATCATCTGGCATTCAAATGATCGATTTTCTATTCCCAAAAGATCAATTATTTCCTTTTTCGACAGGAACGAATCATTTAATCTTTTCCCACTTTCATCATCTGTCTTGATATTTTCTTTGGTATGGGAGATATAGGAAACATCTCTTTGGTCAATGAAGGTCTTCTCAGCACCCTTTCCATTTATGATCTCCAGATAGAGCTCGTGATGTGAAACAATTGCTTGCTGAGAGTGCTTCTTCAACTATTTGCCTATCATTGTAGCGATACATTTAGGAAGGCGATGAAGGCCAAGTTACCTTTTTCTGTAGTAGTTGATAGAAGAACAATGATAGCCTGCTTCTAACTGAGGCTTATGAGACATTTGTATTTTGTCTGTCTTAGTTTGTAAAAAATGTTTGATAATGAAAGGTTTTATTTGAATGTACTTCACTCTTATTTTATTTGAACGTAATCATCCAACTCACTTTACTTTTTCTAATGACATGGCATGTGTCTATCATTTTGATTTTACTTATGCATAGAATTTTTCTTCTATCTGTTCACTTTCTCATATGGAAGGAACATATTTCTTTAAATATTTACGATTAATAAACCTCATATGCATCGTGCCATCTAAATCTTCCAAATGGTACGCTCCATTAGGCAGTAGGCTTTTCACTTTATATGGTCCTTCCCAATTGGGTGACCATTTACTATAATTTGGATCCTTTCTATCCAAAGGGAGTATTATCTTCCAAACTAAATCGCCCAAGCTAAAAGACTTGGCTATAACTTTTTTGTCATAGAACTTAGCCATTTTTCGTTTTGAACCTGCAATCTGTTTAGGACGTCCAACTTTAACTCGTCTAATTCCAATAAATTTTGGGCTAGTGATTATGCGTACTCGTTATCACTTAAATTATTTTGCAAGCCTACTCTAATCGACTGCACATTGATTTCCATAGGCAACACAGCCTCTTGTCCATAAGTAGGTTGAAAATGAGTTACTTTGGTACTTGAACGTGGTGACGTCCTGTAAGCCCATAAAGTTTTATTTAAACATTGATGCCAATTTTTGGCATTTTCATTTATCATTTTCCTCATGATATTTTTTAGAATCTTATTAGAAGATTCTGTCTGTTCATTAGATTGAGCGTAATAAGGCGTAGAGTTTACTAGCTTAATTCCAAATTCGCTCAAGAATTCCTTCACTTGATCTCTATTTAAAGAAGTTTCGTGATCCATCATTAGGGTTTGTGGTATCCCAAATCTATAAA
>CAIGRS010076169.1:0-10804 GCA_903798395.1 Fraxinus floribunda | reverse complement strand
ATAAATAGATGGCAATGAGACTTGAAAATTTAAAAGCTTAAGTTAGTTGAAAGGAAACTCATTTATTTATTTAAATTTATTCATCAACGTGTTTTCCTTAATTCGAGGGTTTGAAGGGGCAGGGGATTAAAGAAAATTTAATTCTTTAAATTGCTGCTAGGAATATTTTCTACTGATTATAACAATGTAAAAGACGTACAGGTACATCGAAAGGATTGCGTTGGTCTCTTCTGGCAGGGATGACCCAACTCTTAGCAGCAGAGAAGTTGTTGAATGGATGCATAAAATACAACAATGGAATCCCAAGTTCTTTACTCTCTTCCACCTCCCCGTGAAATATCGCCTTTCTGTTTCTAAATTCTTAAGGCACGTTTTAATTGCTAGAATGGTCGAGACTCCTGAATTGGCAAGTGCATATCACCGTAAGCTAAGAGAAGCATATGAAACAGAAGATAAAATGCAGGATATGGAAGTTCTGAGGCGGAGCGAAGAGCATCTCGAGAGGATTCTCGATGAAGCTGAAAGTAAGCTCAGAGAAACAACATATCTGGTTGGAGACGGGTTTTCTTTGGCAGACATCATGTTCATTCCTATTCTGAGTCGACTGGTTCTCTTGAATTTGGAAGAGAAATACATCAATACCCGGCCAAACATGGCTGAGTACTGGAATATGGTGCAGCAGAGACATAGCTATAAAAAGGTGATTGGACGATACTTTCGCGGTTGGAGAAGGCAGAGGACACTACTGAAAACTTGGTGCTATGTGCAAATCAGACAATTATTGAGACGATATTAATAAGCTGTTATTACTATAGTCTTGGTAAGATTAAACTGCTTGGAATAAAACAGCTACACAAGTGTACATATATATCCTGTTTTTCAGTTGCGAAATTTTTTTATACAGGAACATAAACGTGTTGCTTTGATCTATGGTCATGAGGAATAAGACCTTTGTTGATTACTTACTGAAATATTGTTTTGGAATTGCATATATGCAACTCTTTTATTCCTTGGTTTTTCACATTTTTCATTGGAAAGCCTATTATATAGGGAAATGTCCTCTATCCACGGTTATAGAACGTACTCACAAGGTATGTATTTCATGAATGATGGGAGATATACTTAGATCGTTACATTCCACCCCTATTCAAAATTGATGTTTATGAAGGCCCATTTTTCAACGAGCGATTCTACAAAATAAGTCTTCTACTGAAGTAGACTTCCCATGTTGCCCAACCACAATGAGATAACTCCAAGACGAGAAGTGCCAACTCTAATACTAATTGTAACAATCACTTCTGAATAGAACTCATCCTTAAAATCGGTTTGTAAGGTAAGAAATATCGAAAGTACTTGTAAATACAAAACAGGCATTTCAAAAAAGCAATGTGAAATACAATTAAACGTTACTTGAACCCAATTCATGTATTGCTTTAATGGGTGAATGACTCAACCCGTGTGTCGCGTCTAGAATTCTGCATCTAGGAAAGACTGAATTTTTAGTCCTTCAGTAGCTGATTTTTTCTTTTGGAGTCGAGTCTGCATCAGTTTGATAAGAAATTATTTCCATTTTTGCCTTGTTTTTGAGATCAAATGGAGATTATTGACAACATGAATGTATTGTAAACTCTTCCCCTTTCTGTAGGTGAAAATTCACGTCCTTGTCTAAAATTGTTCATTAGTTTTCACCTTTCGGTACTATAATAGGATACAATTATAAAGATTTTCATTCACATAAAACACTATTAAAGTTGACATGCAAACACTCATGAAACACTACTAAAGAATTTCGTGTAACAAAAATATGGCATTCATCGCTGCTCGATGATCTCTCGAAAATTTCATAAAAGAGCTTTCTAGACATACTCAATGACCAATTCGCAAATGAGTTGCCTAGGATGCAATTGACAATGCCCAATCACCGACTAGCGAACTAAAATGGATAGCACTTCGCAAAAGAGATAGAGAAAGCCAGCTGGACATTCCTAGACTACCAACTTCAAGACCAGATCTTTGAAAGACGCAGGGACACTTGTCACTTGAGAATATGCAAAGATCATTCTATGTACTCACCCTTGGGAGTCGATGTGTGCTCTAGTTGAAATGGAAAGCAAAGATGCAATTTCCATATCCACTCATCCTTCCATAGCCCTATCTTTCAAGTTTATCCATACCAAAATGCATCCCATCAATGAAAACAGCAAAATGGTTGCAAAAAAGAATGCTTTTATACCAAATGAAGGAAAATCATCAAGTGAAATGTTGGTACACGTTATTGGACACGCATGGAACAATATAATGAACAAAATTTTAATGACTGTCTTGCTTAATACTATCAAGTCTTCCCTACAGAACATGCCATAAGATTTTTCAAAATTCTTATGCAAATTCCAATTTGAACATTATGATAATGAAGAAAGATTGCCAATGCAATTTCTAAGGAAACAAACACCACTTGCGAAGGCACAATGTTTCCGTGTATTTGAAGTCCATCAGCCAGTCTATATACATTTTCCTCTTCTCCATGTCGATACTTAATTGCACAGAGTAGATTTCTTTGTTGCTAATGGCATCTTTGGCTCCTAAACCAAAGGATCCCTTTTCTCCCACGGATTCCGTCCTGAATCGACATCAAAAGCTTTTTAGCTAGGTCAGTCATAGGGTTATTTCCAGTCGCCTGTGAGTGGAGTCTTTCTATATGCTTTCCTTCAGCCCTTAGTGGAATCCTGGATCTAAATCACTATCCAGCAAGGTTCGGAGAGCACTTTTATTCTGCGTTGGTGAATAGAAGCCCCCCTATCAAGCAAGAAGGAAGCTCTCCTACTTCAATATCCCTGTGGCTTCATTAAGGGCAGCACGCTTTGGGACTCCAATTTTACAGGATGATTCCATAGGGACCACCTTGCATAGATTTGTCCAAGAATCTAATTACAAATAACAAAAATCAATTAGAAATGACAAAAAGAAAAGAAAGAAAACAACTTACTACAGATAGAATATGCTTACCATGTATGCACACGTCAAATCGAATTTGGACCCAAAACCTCCATCCTCGCTGTACAAGGAACCATATCAATGTATCTGATCTTATTCCATCACCCTCCCCACAACCACCACTCAAATAAAAAAGAGAACCAAAAGCCAAACATTGGCACCACTGCCAAATTTCACAGAGAGATACGGGTACACACACAGGAAGAGGGAAAGAGTAATAACCAGCATGGAACAGCAGTAAATTTTATTCCATAAATGTTAAAATTAATATTAGTATCTAAGATAAAATGAGATAAGCTTGCCTCTTTTGAAGTATGGACTTCTATTTCCAAAGCAAGTATATCATTCCTCACAACCACCTCGGTAAAAGCCTAGACATGAGGATAAAACTAAACAGATAAAAGAATATTTAATTTTTAGTAAATCTGTGCAGCAAAGAATGTAGTACATTCAAAAGGAGCATTAAAATTTTTAAAAGCTCCTTGAAAATCATCCTATAAATAATGCCAAATTTATCATTGTCGATGCTCAAAACCTACATTTCGCATGCCATTTCTAGGATTGCTCCCTCTACATTACCAAACATTTCTATTCCGAACCCATGGCGGCGCAAACTTTGAGTGATTCCACTTTTGCTGCTTGAAGTAATTCCTCCCCAAGTTATAGGAACTCCCTCCCTGCTGAAAATCAGATCTGTCATTTGCATCTGAAATATTCAAATCCGGCGAGTCAAATCTGGATTTCCTCGTATAATTTTCATCTGAGTGATGAGCAGTACAATTATCAAAACCTGCCTCTGCTTTCTCTGCTGGTTGACTCAGTGATGGACAGTTAGCAGCAGAGGCTAGTGGGTCCCTCTTGTCACGAGGATAGAGAGGCAACGGGGGAAAGGGGTGGAATGGCACACCAGGAGCTACAGCCAAATCCTTGGAAGCTTCTGCTTCAAGGCCCCCAAATTGTTTTGTGATAGCAAATGGAATGCCATAGGAGACAAAAAGGTGTGAAATGAATATTTGCTGTGATTCACCCAATACTGCATCAAACGGACCCTTCATGTGCATGGATTCCTCTCGGTGATCAATAGAGGTCAAAGACACATCATATGAGAGAGTAGGACCATTACAAGGAGACGGAAACCCAGGAGGAACATCATCGTTGATGCTTGGCGACGGGCATACCTCCAACGGATTATCCCATCTACTTTTACGCTTACGCTTTTTTGTGCCATTTGTTCCACGACTATCACCTGAGGGTGAGACATCTGGAACACCAGTGTTACCCATACAAGATTGAGGCACAGACTGCGTTTCCCAACAATCCATTGCTTTTGAAGGGTTTCTATCACTCCCGTGATCATGTAAAACGGGAAACTTAGGGTTGCCAGAACGAGGATTATATTCCGTCCTCCCATCAACACTCTCCTTGCAGCCATTTTTTCTCATATGTCTAGGGATCCACTTATCCCGAAAGTTCCTTGCAATTTGATGGACCTGAGCAGTAAAATAAAATTCAAATCTTCAACCAACAACTCAGCAATATGAATTCAATCATTAAGTGAATCTTATAAAATTATATTGGAAGATAATCTTCAAGACAACCACCATCAGAACATCCAGACAAAATTGAGTGCAACTATTCGTAAATAAAAACGACAATAATTACAAAATCTAGTGCAACAAATTATTATGACCGCCAAAATGCAGTGATGGACACTACAGAAAGGTTTTAAAGATGGAAACACAATATTTGGAATAAACATGGAATGGCTTGGTATTGATTTTACCTCATTTTATGTTTACTACAACCTATCCACTAAACCACGTTCTCGGGAAAGAAAATAAAACTATTACATTGATGTGGAGTTGCTTGTATACAAGCTAAATTACTTATAGGTACATATTAATATGTATGACTATCATTCGGTTGTTATTTAACGTTGAGATTAAAGGTAACCACCATAACCATTGTTCAACATCCAACAAGGGAAATAGCCAGTGGTGGAAAGTAACCAAAATCGTGCATCTCTCTCTCTCACTCACTCCCTCCCTCCCTCTACGTATTAGATGAAAGGTAACCACCATAGCCAATGGTCGAAAATGGAAACAAGGGAAATAGCCAGTGGTGGAAAGTAACCAAAATCGTGCATCTCTCTCTCACTCACTCCCTCCCTCCCTCTACGTATTAGATGAAAGGTAACCACCATAGCCAATGGTTGAAAATGGAAAAGATGGTACTACTCCCTAGGAGAGTAAACTTACAGTTGAACAAGAACTATACAACGTAAATGAAGAGGACGAAAAGAAGTATCTGATATAAAATGCAGCAGTGCTAAATAATTCTTACTAATGCTTTCTTTTCCTACTTGTTTCCCCATATTCAGGGGAAGTTTGGTCAATAGACAGCAAGCTAGGAGATCTCACCTACCCATCTTGAGAAATCTACAATGATTTTTTATTTACTTAAACTAGTTAGTTTTCTGCTTTTCCACAAATACTAATTTAAGTGTAAATCGAAAGGCAAAATATAAGAAACAGAAAAGGACAGGAAAAGAGTCGATAAAGAGTCATCAAACAGATCTTCCATGAACTGCAGACAAGAAAAAAAACAGATTTGACATTCACAAACTTCTAACAACTACGAAATTACTCCAACTTACAGAGGGGACTAAGAAAGAACAGAATTAAACTCAACCCTTCCTTACATTATTACGTTCACTTCTATAATTTAATTTCAAGACAAAAATTCTTCATCCTAGCAACATTATTTTGGAATCTTTTTTCACCTTCTAAGAGCATCTCCAATGGTGGTGTAAAATAAAGATTTAGATCTCCAAAATGATCGAAAACCTCTCCAATGAAGAGATGTAAATTGCATTTTCCGACAGAAAATGTAATCAACAAGATGCAAGAAGTTCCTTTAGAGTAGAATTTGGATTTAGATCCACTGGGATGAAAATGGGGATGTAAAAGTGGTTTTGAAGAAACCAATTTATACCCAATTTTACACCACTATTGGCGATGCTCTAGGGTGCACATGTTTCATTCTTTGTCAAAAAGATGCCACAAAAATGGACGCACTATTATGACCGTTAATGTTAAGATGCAAGATAGATTGTAAACAATACCTGTTTGTCACCATGTTCTGTCAGCATCAGTATTGAATCTTTAAAGCTGCAATACAGAATAACATGCAATTCAGAAATAAATAAATAAATAAATAAATATATATAAATATATATATATATATATATATATGGATTATTCTTGTTGTATATAATTTTTTTACTGAATCGACAAGTGGCGGGTGCCTGAACCCACAAGCGCCCCCCCAATAGGGGGCCTCCATTTGTCGATTCGGTAATCCATTATGTAGAAAATTAGGTACATGTAGCTTGATCCTATATATATAGATAAGCGTGATAGACAATCACCAAAATGACACCAAACTAAAAGATAAGTTTTAGGGAAAACTTTGCTAATAGCATTTCAAGACAAAAAGAATTACTTCTTCTAAACAAATATAGGAGAAACAAAATTCTTTGTTCTGTAGTGATCCATGTGACAATTACAGTAAGAAGTAAAAAATATATCCAAACAAAACTGATCCATGAACCAAAATAAGGAATTTATAATTTATATAAATTATAAATGAACGCCGGCAATTGACTATAATATGTGTGTACAAGAATGTGCATATGCAAATGGATGGAGATCAATGGTCAAAGTTATCTACTTGATGTGTGACATGTGTCAGTTACAGTGATGTTTTCGAGGTATCTTTATAGATATTCCTCCTTTGTTGAAGACCATTTTGGTAAACTGAACCGGCCAAACTTTTTAAGGTTGCAAGCATCTTGAAAACAGGACTACACCAACATAGTATGGATAATGAACTTTTATGACTTCCGAAATAAAATATCAGACATAAGTATAGTATCACAACTACAATAATGGTATGCTGCTAATTAATCATAATTTAATATATCTAAACACTCCATATACATCGCAAGTGAGCTAGTGATTTTGCATATTTAAATCAGAAAACTCAGCAAATTTAGAAAATTAATCCAGTAATTCGAAGACAACAAAATCTCTACAAATAGTTTAACATGAAACTTATTGAGTACTCATTGACCTCTCCACTCCTGGACATGCAGGACCTCCACTTATGTGCTCCAAAGTGAGAATATTCCTCATTGCCAGATACTCAATCACCTGCAGGAAAGAACAGCGAGCAACCAATGTGGGAAAACTCTTATAGTATTCTATACAAACAAGTACATTTTACCACATCATCTTCATTATTATCACTGTCACCAATGATTACATTTAACTTATTTTTTATGAATCAATTATACTGCGTTATTAAGATTACCAAGTGCTAAAGCAATACCAACAATAAGTGTATGACTCCCCTTTAACAGATGCTGAGTGTCACTCTTTCAAGAAAGTAATCAAACATGATTTGGAATTCTCTAGCATTACCATTTTCTTGCCAAAGAGAAATTTGGTTCAACAAAACCAACTTGATGATGTTAGATACACTATGTACTAGAATACAGTTATACATTCATATTGGAACAATGGATATAACAGGAATGCTTTTTAAGTCATAGTTGATATTGATACATCAAAGATTAGCTATACAATCAATTGCTGCTTTTCAATGAGCTACTGAGTGTAGCTCATTGACAACCCAATAGTGACTAGGTCAGATGAGCAGATCTGCATGCCAATTGTGGTTCTACTGAACTGAATTATCAAAACCAAACTTGGAATTCATTTATTTTACCTTGGAGGTATTATTTAACGGTTCTGAAATGTTTAAGCACCTAGTTAAGCAAACATTATATAGCACAATGACTAAGTTAAGAAACACCATCAGTTTCAACAAACTTACCTTAAGAAGCTTTCTCAGGATCGGAGTCTTGATGAATTCCCTTCTGTACCTCTTCATTATGTTATGTAACATCTGCAAGCCTATAAAGATAAGAAGAGTCATACGTCCATGAATGCGGTTGCATTTGTGAAAAAAAAATGACATAAAAGACAAATAATAACAAGAAATCACCGAGAATTACCATTCTTGTTAATTATATCAATCAGAACAATCCGTGATTTTGTCTTCAACATGGCATCCAAGATCATTGAAAGATCTCGATTACTACAAAACGGAAAAGAAGATAAGTATCTCACAGAATCATTCACTCAAAGATAAACCACTAAATTTTTCTGGCTAAAATAACAAAACTTAATTGCTAGAAGAAAATATTATAGGAAGTCACAACTCTAAATTACCTCTGAATGGCTTCACCATGCCCATTATTCCCTGAAGCAGCAGTAAGAAAAAGAAGCTTCAAGTAGCTTCTCCATGCATCCTATTAGAAAATAAGAAAATAAATTTTGAAAATAATTTGAATGCAAACAAAACAGGATCAAATTCATGATTTACATAAAACAGAGAATAACAACTTCAGGCAATTTATGAAAATAGATATCACAATGTTTAACAATAATTCAGATGCATAGTAACAAATCGGAAGCAAGGAACCAAAAATTCTCCCTTACTTTTATAAATAAAAAATAACAGAGCATCAGATACTCCAGAAAATCAAGAGAAAATAAAATAAATCCGGCAGGTAGAATAGCAGGTGAGAAATAACATACTTTTCGCTTGCTTATTCCCCCTTCAGGATCCAGCAACTCGTTTAGTTTCTCCTCAACTGCAAGCAATTAGTTAAGTCATTCCAGTAAAATACAAGTAGAATTACCTCAAAACAAAATCAACAGAAAATCATCTACCTGCTTCAAAATGGCTGTTTAAGGAAAGTTCTGGTAATTTTTTGGGTTTGTAGGGTACTATAATTGACTTATCCACATCTGGAGTTCTTTTGCCATTCATGGCATTGGATTTGAGCTTTCCCCTCTTTACTGAAGACGATGAATGATGAGATTTTGTAAGTAGATTAGACTCTACAAATTCTTCCCTTAGCACACCAGTACCAGATTTTAACTTCCTCCTAGTTTTAACATATATTTTAGGTGGTCCAGTAGGGGCAGTCATCTCCATTTCATGATTGGAGAACAAGGAATTTGCCGTGTTCCTTTCTGCTGCAGAACGCTTGTGCTTAACCGCGGATATAGCTTCTTTTGTACGATTATCTGATTGTACGGAGACGTCACCGGGCTGAACAAAAGAATGTCTCTGGCACATTGAAGTCCTTAAGCAACCATCAGTAGAAGCAGAGTCAAGGTTTTCAACTTTTCGAGTTGAAGTTTCTGAAATGTGTGTTTCTGAGATGTTCTCCAAGTGACTAGCAATACATTCCAGTTGCTTCATTCTACCTTTGTTTACTGGTGCTTTCTTTGAAACAGTAATTTCAGTATCACTGGAGGAATTTGTCATTGTACTGTTCAATTCATTATCTGTCTCATCATCTTCACAGATCATAACAGGTTCCGGATATTCTTCATCAGAATCACCCTGAACGATTACTTCAGCATTTGATAAATCGCCACCTATATACCCCCGACAATTAGGTGAACCACATACACATTTTTTAACAGCAGCTCCGAACACGCGTACATAATTGTAGTCAAATGAAACTTCTTCACCCTGACACAATAGTTCAACCATCAGTATGCATGCATTTGTTACAACACGAATCACTCTATGCGTAGGAATTAAAAAGTTTAACATGTTTGACTAAAACCAGGAGAGGCCATGGCCATCTATCCTTCTATCTGAAATAACTGCATCTGAAGGTTACCGAGCAATGTTTATTACTCGAAAGCAATGTATGCCAATAGTATATTACCCCCTCTAGGAAACAAAGGAAAAGAAAAATAAAAAGAGGAAGAAACCTCCCAGCACAGATGTCCAATGTTCGGCATCAGACAACAATGCAACATCCAGAAATTTCAGGAAGAAGGAGCAGTCAATTACTCAGCAAATGAGGCATGTACTGTTAGCAGAGCGAGTTTACCTTCTTAATATCCCTCAAAGCAAACAGTCCAACACAAACTTCTCCATTCACCATCCACTGTCAAATAAAGTCTGGGTCAAAATTTTAGCAGTACCAAAAGCATGTATTAATTTTTTAGAAGCTGCAGATCAAGCCCCTGTTTGTCTCCCTTTAAAACAAAAGTCTTTAATTCTCATACACACTTTCAAGCACACATTTACACAATAAAAAAAATTTGCATGTAAACCCAAAACTTTTCCCTATTTTTTAATCACATTCTCCAAAAAATCACTAGACAAGCAAACATGTGAAATGAGCATGAACAACATGAAAGGGATAGGAGAGGAATATGTAAGAAGTTCAGCAACTGCAAGGAGCTTCATCCTAAACTGTCTTCAAATTATTTATCCACATAGAAGATTAAGCTCATGGGAATACCTTTTCTGTACGACAGTTAGGATCACAACTGTGGTTTATGAAACGGCCCAAGTTCCCTTTAGCACATGCATCAATAATCTGGAATAACACATGAAGGTGAAACATAACATAATAATTATGTAAAAACTAACAAAAAAAGTAAAAATATCCAGATGAGCTCGAATTATGAAGTACCTGACAAAATGCAAAGAGATAGTCAAGTTTCATCATATTATACATCACGTGCCCTTCCCAAAAAGATGGTAAAAGCATTAGCTCTATCATTTTCGGATTCAGCTATGCGTACAGAATTAGTTTCACAGAAACTCTACATAAATTCAAAAGGCCACCACGTGTCAGTAAAGGAAAGGAAAGGGTTGTTGTCTTTTGGGGAAAAATATTCATTAATTACTTATGTTTTTGTCTAAA
>CAIGRS010076146.1:0-10558 GCA_903798395.1 Fraxinus floribunda | reverse complement strand
CGAAGAATTGTGTCAATCTCCTCTTGAAAATGGCGGTCGATTGCTAGCCTCTGGATGGCATTAATTAAATTCAAACTTTCTATTGGATCTTCTTCTTTTGATTCCAAGAGTAATTTCTTAATATTCTCCAGTTTCTGTCTATGGACAATATCAAATTCGTCCTGCAAATCAAAGATGATCACTATATCCACTTCAGAAAAACAGGAAAAATTCTACATAAATACGAACCATGCATGACATAAAATTCAAACAATTTGTGATATGTCGAATATTACCCTAAAACTGTGTCCATTCAAGTATGCATGTTGTGTGGGGAGGTTAGTTGTTGCTATAAGATTTTTGTCGATGCTCCATTTCATACAAGGAGCTTTACATGCAATATGAGAAAAGAATTTAGTCTTTCCAGTTTCTGCAATGTTGGTTTGAAAATTAGGACAAGGGCTTCGAAATAGTGGAATAAAATTGCAAGCTGCCATGGAAACTTTTGTTGTTGAAATATATTGAGATATCATTTTGCTCGGGAGTGAACACTCTCATGACCAAGAGTTATATAGAACGAAGTTGGTATTTCTGAGAAGGAAACTTTAAATGAATTTATCTGACTTTTAATTGTGGGGCTTCACTTATAGATCGGAAAATTTAGCCCCTATTTGGTGTAAATTAAGAGGGTGTCTGGTGTAGATTAAAATCAAATTTTAAGTGGAATGTGATAAAAAAATTTGAAATGTGTTGTTGAAAAGATGTGGAACCCATGAAAGATGTGATTGATATTGATTGTTTGACTTTGATTTAAATTAAAATTAGATTTTAATCTGACTCAAACAGATCCTAAAAGTTAATAAAAATAAGTCAAAAGTCATCAATTAAGCCTTTGAGTGAGTCCCATTTTTTCAAAACTCATTTTCAATCATATATTCTCCAATAAAATAATATTATACGTAAATCGAAAAAAAATTCTTCATTTTTTTATCACACATTCTTCAAAAATCGCCATTTAAAAATGCATTGTTTTTCTCGAAATGAGGCTCAAACAAGGGCTAATTTTAACCACATTTCATAGACTCACAACATTTCGTTCACTATTATCAAAATATCTGATTTTTATCTATGTCACATAGTGGCTTAAACTGACTTTCCTCCACGAATTTCACTTGCATTCAACATGAATTTGGCCTCTGTTAAGTGGTACAGTGAACCCGAATTTATTATCGTAACTTTAAAAATGTAGACAATTAAGGATGCATTTTCATCATAGGTGTGAAAACGAGAATGTTTCTAAATTTTATGATGAAAAAGAAGAACACGTGCTCTAGTAATTTAGGGAGCCAACCTAACTTTTGCACTCGGACGAATTTAGGGGGTTGGTCTCTGCAGCCAATTACTTTTTTTTGTGGAAATTTGACACAGGCTTAAGTGGTCTGGGTAGAAAGAACGTTTTATTTATTTAATGTTATTGAAAAATCGATTCTTGCCAAAAAAGAAGTTTATAGTTTATCCTTATTTAATTATCAACTAATAGTAAATTATTATTGGAAGTAGTAAAGAAATTAAATGATTTAATTTTCAATTCTCACATTGGTTATAATTAGGCAAAGTAAAAAAGGGTATATTAGTAAACAAACGAAACAAAATATTCTTAATAAAGAAACAAGACTATATAATTAAGATAAGAAAATGAGGAAAGCTGACTTATATAAATGGGATGGAGGAAACATATTCCTTCAACAACGATTAATGTAGTAAAAAGAATGTTACGTTTATTTCACAACAATATAAAAGAGTGTTAATTTCACAAACGGTCACTGAAGTATCATGCGGTTTCATAATGTTCACTGGAGGACCATTTTCATTTTAATTGAAACTTAATGGACCAAAATAGTTGAAACTTGAACCTTAAGGACCTACATCGCAAATTTGACAATAAAATCAAAAAATAATTAAATTAAAAAACCAAAAAAATAAATATCAATCTCTTTCTTCCCCGCCAACCATCGCCACTAGTTGCTCGCCTCCGCCTCCGCCAGCCCACCGTTGCCTCAAACTCTCCACAGAAATCTTAACAAAATTCCTCAAGGAACTGCCTAAGTTGTTCTTGCACTCATCTTTTCTCCCCCAATTTTCAGGGAGCGGAAGCTATTGCTGAGATGTTGAAAAAAATTCAAACTTGCATGTTCTTGAACTCAATGACAATTTGATTGACTACTTTGTATGTAATCATAAGCCACTATGTTGTTTTTATACTGCATTTGACTTTGTACGAGTCCAAATTGTCATTCTAATTTGGAAATGAAGGTAGGGATTTTCAAGGCTTGCTGAAGCACTTCTAGAGAATAAAAGTATTCTATCCATACATCTCAAGTAAAAATTTTGTGACTCCTCATCTTTATACGTGCATTCTTGTATATGCAAAGGAAAATGCACTATTAATTAGTTTACATGAGTTTCTTTGGGTGGTGTGTGGAGTTTGAAGCAACGGTGGGCTGGTAGCGGTGGCGGCGAAGGTTGGCAACTAATGGCGGTGATTGGTGGGGAAGAAAGAGATTGATTTTTATTTTTTGGTTTTATTGTCAAATTTGCGATTTATATCCTTAAGGTTCAAGTTTCAACTATTTTGGTCCATTAAGTTCTAATTAAAATGAAAATGGTCATTCAGTGACCATTACTGAAACCAGATGATCTTTCAGTTACCGTTGTGCAAGTTTTAAACTTCAGTGATCGTTTTGTGATTTTGACATAACTTCAGTGACCATTTGTGGAATTAACCCATATAAAAGAGCATAAGAGAGATCCGAACACATGTCAAACGATGGATATCGTCAACCTCCAATTTTTTATTTTTTTTTTACTCTTTCAAAAATGGTGGAATCAGTATCCATTTGTTATCTTTCTCGCTTCTCCCACACAACCGGCCACCCCTTCATTTCCTCACGCATACCCCATTCTGCTCAAACTTCTCTTAATTCTTGTGAAAAGTAAAATCAACCTATACAAGTGTAACGGAGGGAGTACTAATTTAAGATTCTTAAATCAACTAATTATGTGGATCTCAACTAAACCTATCACCTAGTAAAATGAGATCCACATAATTAGTTGATTTGAACATTGGAGAAGCAATTAATTGAAGGCGTGGGTGATTAAAGCTAGCTAACTTTCCTGTCCATAAATGATGACAAAGTTAGGCATGATCGAAATACCTTGGAAACAAGTCTGGTTTATTATTTGTTGATTATTGGGCTCCAATCAAACCAATTTTCGGGCTTAGAAAACAACCAAATTGACACCACACGCACAAGGCTCGACCCAACACTTCCCTCCACCCGTTGCCACAAGTTTCACTCTTCTATTAACCCACAAAGGGTCAAGAATGGTGGACGCAATTAATCCACAAAGGAAGGAAGAACAAGAAGAAAACAATGGCTCCACAAAGAATGCCAAGAATGGCTCCCTTCTTTCCCCACACACAGTATTTTGGGGAGATGGGTATATATATATATATATATAATGGATCATGTCACATAAATTGGGCCAAAGGAAATGGGCCAATTTAATAACAAGTAAATGGGCCTAACAATAAACCAAAACCCCATACTAATCAAAACCACCAATTCATATCCAACTTGGGCCTTCCAAAAGTGTCGGTAGTATTCGAGTCGAGCCAAATTTATGATGTCGATAAATTTCCGTCAACTATTTTAAATCATCGCTCGAATTTATTGGGTATCAAAACCCAACATTATTCACTAGATGATTATTGTTCATAAAACTATTGTTGTCCCATGCAACTGTTGAATCTGTATTTTTTCCTGCGTGACTTAACCCCTGTTTGACAACCTGCATTTCAAAACTTTTTAATTATTATACTCATTTTTTATCACATATTTACACAATAAAATATTTTGCATTTAGACCCAAAAATTTTCCTATTTCTTATTACACATTTTCCAAAAAAAATCACTATTCAAAACTCAATTTTCTCTAAGCAATAGCCATCACACGGGAGCCTAGTAGATTGAATAAAGATAACAACAGAATAATTACAAATATTAGCCCATGTTTGACAACTATTAAAATGAGTTTTTTTGTGGAAAAATGAATTTTGAAATAGTAGTTTTTCGAATAATGGGTGATCAAAGAATAGAATTTTTTTTCGAATTTACTTGTAAAATATTTTATTGTGGGAATATGTGATTGAAAAATGAATTTGAAAAAAAAAAAGTTTTATTTTAATGATTGTCAAACAAAGGCTTAATATTACCTCCGATGCCCTTTTTTTTTTTCTCTAGGTTAGTGCTTTTGCATTGTTGATTCCTTCAATTTTTTTGAAAATTGAATTTACTATTTGTCTTGAAGCATTCCGTACTGACGTGTAATGGAATATTACTTCGTATCTTCATCTCTATTGTCCATAGAGAACCTCTTTTTTCATGCTCAAAGTTACAACTCATTGTGAGTGGAGAAATCAAGGGGTCCAAACCCAGGGTAGTTCCCGTAGTCAAGCAGTGGATCAATGTAGACCAAGTTGTACTTAAAAACAGTTATGCTAAAGGTACACAACAGAAAAAAATAAAAATAAAATAAAATAAATAAACTGACAGAATTTTGCAATCATTATTGTTCATGGGTTAATAATTCTATATTAATTGTTGTTTGGTCATATTTGTACTTGCATTATGAACAAAACTCTGCAAAGTGAAGAATGTGCATAAACTATAGAATAATGATTATCAGCATCATGTAAACTACACACTAAAAAAATTCATTTTTCTCTCACATTTTTTCAATAACTTATTCTCTAATAATATAATATTACACGTAAATTCAAAAAAAATCCTTCTTTTTTAACCACAAATTCTTCAAAAAAAAATCACTATTTCAAAAATAAATTTTCTCCAAAATTTGATTTTATTGGAGCCCAAACCAAGGCTGAATGTTGGATTTTGTTGAAGTAATACATTTACGTGTATCGAACTTCTCCTAGTCATTTACTTTATTTTACCTTTGTCAAATAGATTGTACATTTGTTTTCATGCGTTGACAGTAACGTGTCTTGTTTGGTTATGCATTTCGTTGAGCCTTTACTACAGGTAATTAATAAGCTTTGTTAGGCCTCATCCAACGAGACTCTAGCATAAACACATGGCAACAATATAACAAGTGGACCTAAGCCCACACTTGACGTCACTTTCCTACTTGGCCAATTCGAAACCCTTTAGTAGTCGAAGTGATCTCACTGCCAAACCCCCATGCAGAGGCCAAATCTCCATGAAAGAGGTGAGGCGATGCGATGCAACCCCAATCCGAGGTGAATAGCCTCTAGGTGTATGAGGCACATTCCCTATAAGATCTTTCGTACAAGATTTCCTAAGATTGATTGAAGTAACTTCTCTACAGCAACCACACTATAGGGTCACCTAGTTAGTCTACCCCTTACATGCCACGCCTAGGATATGGTGTGGCTACTTTTTAGAAATATTAAATATCCCCTGAGCGCAGAACTAATGGAAAGACACATATGACAAGGTGCCTCAATTATTAAGATGAGGTCACGTGTCTCATCATCCAATGGTTATCATCTCTCCTTTTTTTCCTATAAAAAACGAACAATTAATACCATTTGGAGGTAATGCAGTTTTACATATTCAAATAATATTGATCTATCTCGTTTTACTCGCTATATCGATTCTACCTAAACATCAGTATCCTAACACATTTGTTGCACACGACTCACATCCAAATATATCTGTACTAGTGATAACTTGACCATCGGAGTGCACGCGGTCGCCTCCCCCACCTCTGAAGAATGTCATGTGTTCTAATAATCTATCTAAGGGTGTAAGAGAAAGACTATATTAACGTGAGTAGAGTTAGTATCTATTGACCACGTCATCTGTTGAAATCAAGGTCAACAAGTTAGACGTAGAATGCTTAGAAATAGGCCATGACAGGAGCCTCCTATATTTAAACTTCACGAGAATATATGGCAAATGAGCATGTTAGCTCGGACAGCCCACGATCCGAGGTTCAATAGAATCGAGCAAGGTTGGGGCCAAGCCCAAATTACGGGACTTGGCTCGAGCCTGGGCCAGCCCGTGTGGTTCTTCAAGCCACACGAACTGGCCGTGAAAATAGCCCGTGTCACACGCTCAACCCGACTCGTTGCCAATTTTCAAATTTTTTTTTGTTTTAATTAATATTTAATTTAAGTTTTAAATCAATAAAGTATAAGTTATATATAAATATACTTACATAATTAATATTTATAATTATGTTACAACTATCTATATTTATAATTTATTATCATATTCATTTGTATTCCCGTCATATTTTATTGATATAAATTTTAAATTTTATTATATAGGAGTTAGTGTAATATTATTTGTTATCCCGTGGTGTTGAAATTTAAAAGACATTTTCTAGTCCAATATTTGTAATTCTACAAGTGAATATTAGGATATTTATACATTTGAAAATTGTACTCTAATTCTTATACTCTCGTATCTATATGAATATTTTTTATTGTATTTTAGTTGAGAAGAACTTGTTTGACTTCTTTACATGAATATTTCATGAGTTTTAAAAGGAAAAATTAAAAATCCGTGTCCGGTTTGGCTCGGCCCGGTGAAGCCCGAGTCAAGCTTCCAAATTTCAGCCAGATTTGGCTCGGCTCGGGCTAAAAAAACTTGAATTTTTTTTTTTTTTTTTTGGTTATCACGCTCATGAGCCGGCTCACCCCAACTCGTTGACATCTCTACCATTGAGCAAATGCAAGAGAGCAGGCCCTAAAATATAAAAAATGGTAAAATATCATTTTAGTTCCTTTTTGGGTTTCTTTTCTTTCTTTTCTCCATTTTTATCAAACATTTTGGAATATCTAAGCTGATGGGATGGATAGTATTTGAAGAAAATGTTGACTTATTAATTAATTAAAGACAAAGAGTGTTGTCAAATAAATATATATAACTAAAGACAACGTCAAAACATACGGTAAGAACTCAAGTGCTATCAGAATAAAAGGTTGAGGATGTAAATGTTATGTTTTAAAGGTTGGTAATCAAAGTGAAAAACACGAGAACGCTTGGGGACCATTTGTGCTACGATTCCAATTTTTTTGAAAAAATTAAGAGAAAGTTAAAACTACACTCTGGTGGTAGACGTGAATAGGAACTAACTCACTCTCTTTATTAATATTTTCTGAAGAAATAATATTATATTTTGTAGAAAAATAATATAATAAGTGTCGTTATTTGATTTATATTCAGAAATTTTAACGACACGGTACATCAATTTACAAATCTAATTTAATTCTTAGTACTTACCATAAAATTATACATCAATATGTCATGTTATAATTATTTAACATAAACGAAGCAATGCTACTTAACAAATAATCTTTTTCTCGTCCGAGATCCTCCAATCATTTATTGCATTAAAAACGTATTTCGGATCTTTGAACGTGCAAGCAAATATAATAAAAGTCGTTGTTTGACAAGCAGGGACGGATCCAGGGATGAGCCAACATCTACTACAACCCGTCCCTCCAGCCTAGATTCTAAAAAAATAACAAAAACAATTTTAGCCAGTGTCCAATTTTTTTATGGATCTGCCACTGTTGACAAGGCAATGGTTTCTTCCTTCGTCATTCACATGGTAGTGTAAATTAGTATTTCTTTTATAAATTTCTTGGTTTAGTTTAAACTAACGTTAATGTTTTAGTCAATTGAGAACAAGTGTCTAAATTTTTATTTTTTTATTTTTTTTTATTTTTTTTTTTTGCGTTTTAGCCCGTTCTTCCTTTGTCATTCACATGGTAGTGTCATCCGCCACTGTTAATTACATTTAGCCCTTGTTTGGTATCCATTATTTTCAAAATATATTTTTCTCTCTATTTTATTTTCAACAACATATTTTTTAATAAAATAATATTACACTTAAATTCAAGTTTTTCCTTATTTTTTAGTCACACATTCTCTATCAAATATTTATTTCAAAATTCATTTTTTATAAAAGATATAACTCAAACAAGCTCTTAATCTTTTTATGGCATACCTGAAAGCATTTAAGTAACTGACTTATTTAGGCATACATTTACGGCATGCTTTATATGCACGCGATAAACGAATGTCATAAAAAATTATTTTTGTTGTAGTGCTCGTATAATAATGTTGTAAAAGATTACCTTCTTCTCAATGTATACTTAGGAAATAGAATTACTCGAATGTTGGGTCAAATCAATCCTATCTACCTAAAATGGAGTAAATTGTCAAAATAGTCACTGAACTTTATATCATGCTTCCAAAGAGTCACTGAACTTTAAAAATCACCCACATTCATTTACTAAACTTTGCAAAAGGTTTCTACGAGATCATTAATCTTTGCAAAAGGTTTCCTAGGAGATCATTGAATTAGTGACCCCTAGGAAATCTTTTGTAAAGTTTAATGATAAATGTGGTGATTTTTAAGGAACGGTGACCTCTTGGAAACATTTTGCAAAGTTTAGTAATTACTTTGGTGATTTTGAAAATTCAGTGACCTCTTGGAAGCATGGCGTAAAGTTCAATGACTATTTGGACAATTCACCCCCTAAAATTGACCCTTTATGAGTCATGTTCAGCTGGTCCACATTTGGGATTAAAAAAAAAAAAGGAGCTACTTTATAATATTGAGAATGACACGATGAATATCCACCTTTTATTATAATTCTATGTGATAGCCTTTCTTATCTTCTCGAAATGTGATAGTGAATAAATTGGCTGGAGCCCGGCCCCCCCCCCCACCCCCCCACCCCGGTTCCCTGGTGGTGGTTATTTTCAGCCATGTCCGTGTGGGTTCACAATTCGCATATATATATATATATAATGTCAAAAAGTGGACCTTGATAGTGCATGTCCTCTTATAAAACAAGTATGATAATTATAATGGTAGACAAGCTGATAATGTTTCAGAAAAATCAGGAAAATTTTGTAAGAGATTCGTCAACATCAACACCAACACCAACACAAGTTAAGGCTTTGTCTGGTGCAGATTCTCAAAAAGTGGGAATTGATTTTCAGTCCGTTTTCTCTGACACATATGACACAAGAATTCTGTAGCTTCATTGATTTTTTTACGGTTGACTTCTTCAACGGTAAAAAAATCAATTAAAATCAGCCTAAAAAGCGTTGCCAGACACGCTCTAAATGTAAATTAGTGGCTAGACAACAACCTTTTATATTTGTCCGTGTCATTTAATTGTTGATACGTCGGAAAAAAAAAATTAATTATGGGAGAGAAATTTAGAGCGTGNAATTAAAATCAGCCTAAAAAGCGTTGCCAGACACGCTCTAAATGTAAATTAGTGGCTAGACAACAACCTTTTATATTTGTCCGTGTCATTTAATTGTTGATACGTCGGAAAAAAAAAATTAATTATGGGAGAGAAATTTAGAGCGTGCTTGGTAGTTGATCGCTTAAAACCCGCAAGTGCAAGCATCATGGAGACATGGACAAAGTGTATGAGTGAAGTATTCACACGAGGACTCATCTTTAGCTCTAAAATCTATTAAATCTTCCTTTGACCGAATTAGTCAAGTTTTGAGTGATTTTTTACTTTTAACTTAAAACTAATTAAAATAAAACTAAAGGTTGAATGAGAATTTCGGAGAAGTTTTAAATTTGAAAGAGGCGCCAAGGCCCGACTCCACCTACGTACCTTTTCCACTCGTGTGTTTGAGTCATATTATTTTGGAAGAATGTTTTCTGAAATAGTAGATTGATGAATAATGTGTGGTTGAAAAAAAAGGAAAAGTTATTGATGTAATAGAAAATATTATTTTATTGAAAAATGTATGGTTGAAAATGAGTAGAAGAATGAGAATGAAAAAAATAATGTGCACCAAACATGGCCTAATAACTCTCAATTTCTGGTAATAGACGACTACAATCTTGAGTTGATGATCAACGTTCCTAATATATCCAATAATCTCTTGTGAGTAGAATTTAAACATATTTTTATATACGAACTTCCTATATCTCTATGAAAGTTGCGAGTAAGCAAAAATACGGTCGATGCTGGAATATTTAACCGAAGATCACATGACGTGTAACGGTATATCTTTATAACTAATGATGCTTGCTACATGCGCTAGATTTTATTTTCAAACTCTCGAAAGCAAAACAAATCGCGCAAGTCATGATCACGTATCTAAAAATCACTTATAAGAATCTAACAAGCATTCAACCAATCAATTTCGAATATTTCAATTACATAAGAATCCAAGTGGTTGGCTATTTTCTGTCATATCCATGTGGGTTAAATGCATATTGTGGCAAGACTACAACCTTTTATATTTTTCCGTACACAATTATTGTTGATACTTTCCAATATTGTCGAAAAAAAAAAATAAAAAAAATTATGAGTGGTGGTTGATTGCTTGAATCCCGAAAGTACAAGGACCGTGGACAGGTAGTACCGTATGAGTACTTGCACGGGAACTTATCTTTAACTCTAAAATTAATTAAATCTTACGAATTGTAGGAATAAAAATATTTAATCGACTTTATAAAAAAAAAAAAAAGTCGA
>CAIGRS010076093.1:0-11601 GCA_903798395.1 Fraxinus floribunda | reverse complement strand
TAATATTTGATTTAATTATTAATTCACACCTGATTTTTGATTACATAAAATTCACACCTGATTTTTGCACTCTAATCTTTAAATACCTGATTTTTTATAATTTCCCTTTTTTTTCTCCTCATAAGTAAAAATGTAAAATAGGTAAGCTTATAAGCCCAATAGTGTAAAAGAAAAATCCTAAAATTCATCAAACTACAATTTTACATAAAAACATAATCCTCCAGTAGAACTGGATAACATGTATATGTGCCTTTAGATACATTATTTAGTCCTCGAAAAAAGAAAAGAAGAAAAAGAGTTCCAAGATTCTGAGTTTATCTTACATACTTAGAACTATTCCCATCCATGTTATGTCTATTAACATTGTAACCCTTCCCTCGGCCCATTAGACCGTCGAATCTTGCAAGCTAAGCCACCTAATGCATGTTCATTATACTACTTTGAGGATTGGTCCGGTGCACATGCAATGGGGCTGGCGCTACGCCTTGCACCATTTTCTTGTGGAGGCGCCATACCCCATCTCCCTTCCGTTTCCAAGGGCTCTAGAACGTGAACTCCACCATCAGTAAGTCCCAATGCAAATTGATTAGGCTCGGATGGATGAGCAGCAATGACAAGTGGATAAACCCTCGAGCTGCAATGAATAAATAAGGCACCATTAGAGTGGATAGGGAGAACATAAAGGGCGTGATTGGAATGCAGTATTGGATAGTACTTATGGTACAATAAAAATGTTTCAACTTCTTTTTCATCATTAACTCTACCCACTACCGTCTAGTCGAGCATACCAAACACGTTAAAAGTACTTGCATATTTGCTAAGGTCAATGTCAAATATACCTCATACTGGAAGGCAAATAGGCAGTGGCATTGATCTGACACCTTAGTTTCAGTCCCATAGCAGTGAAGACGCTCACGCTCCCATCTTCAAAGCTTGCATAGACTGACTGGCCGTTGCATGAATACGTAGCATCTGCAATTGCAGCACTTGATTCGGGAGGAATCCACTGCCACAACCAAAACAGTTCTGTGAGTTTAGAAATTTCGGTTTCCCTAGATTCTAGGTTCATTATATTCCTTTTCCAAGTCACAAACTGCTAGTTAGCTTCATTGTCACCCACCCACCTTCCTCTACCCTTTCAAACACAATGATATGAGTTCGGATTATGCAGAGAATTTATGTGATTGACAACAATTCAATCCTATCAATAACAGATGCCGTGTTCATTTGAGTACTTGTGTGCTATTTCAAGCATGCAATGTTCAATGCACAGACCATAATTATCAAACAGATGTTGATTATGCATTCAACCTGCGACCACAAAATCAGAATATCAAACAGAATACTAAGAAGAAGATAACGACCGACAAGTTTATTTCGCACCTGCTTGATGCGTCTGAGTTTCGATCCCTCGTAGATTGCTATCTGTGTCTCGTGAACAACCAATACCTGAGTCTGATCCTGATGAAACTGAACACGTGTCTGTGCCATAGGATTTGGCGTACGCCCAGGAGGAATCTGCAAAAATGAACTTGCCTTTTTCTCCCACCCATCTAGACTCCAAACACATAGCTGGAACAAAGTAGGCAAAGAATAACTAAACTGAAACAAAAATGAAAGTTCAACTAGTATGGAAAAATAAGAAATTTCGGGTGACCTAATGAAACAATGCTTCAAGTTAAGGTGAGTAACAGTGTTTTTACCACAATGAGTAACTACTTTGATTCCGATTTCTTGGGGTCATGGAACTTACCTGAGCATCGGCTCCCGATGACACAAGAACATTTAGAACGTTTGAGAAAGAAAGGCCAGTAACTCTCTTCAGATGACCTATGAGCTTACTTTTGAACTGTTCAACAGAATAATCAGTTTTAGAAAAAAAAACATTTGCATAAAAGTTAACTCATGTCCTTGGTAGTAATTTAGTTTCAGTTCATGGAAAGACCTCATCAAAGCGAACATTGTAAATTCGTATAGAGGAATCATCCATGCCAATAGCAATAACATTATTGTCCAGAGGATGAAAGGCAATATATGTGGATGCAGGTGGAGGAGGCATGAATGACGTCATTGTCTACAAGGAGAAGAAGTGTAAGGATCTATACATGCAAAAAGGCAATATAAGTAACCAATAAAGAAATATATTTTACAACATACAATAGGATAAACTACACTTTTGGTTTTCACATTACTCTTCAAACTTTGTTTTATTTAAAAATAGACAGAAATTAACCTTTTTCTTTCAATTAAGAATCGCTTAGTTCTTTTAACATAACAGATGACGCGAAAGGTTCTCAATGTAAATGCCACATAAAATTCCCGTTTTCCACGTTGGACATGACAAATCTAAAAATAAAGAGATCTTTGATGACAGCTTCAAAACAAAATAAATGTTGTAACAAACATGAGACTTCACTTTAAATTGAGTGACTAGGTGTGTTTTTAAACCACATATAATACATCACCTTGAATGTCATCATATTGAACAAGGAAATTTTCCCCCCCGATGCTGACGTAACATATGAATCATTTTTTGAAATTGCAAAGCACGGGACAGACTCCTCGAGGTTTGTATCGCTTATATCGTTTGTCATTAAGATTCCACTAGAAGGTTGCCAAAGTTGAGGTGGTACAACAGTTGTCGCCTGCAGAAGGAAAGCATTGTTACGACAAAATGGTACGGGTCCATAAGAAACATGACCTCAAAGAAAATTATCAAACCTTTCCCGTAACATTCCTCTCATTTCTGCGCCATTTCCAGAGTTTATGAACAGCATTATACGCTAAAGCTAATATAGCATCTCCAGAATTTGTGTAGATCAACCTAATAATCTGAATTGAATAATAAAAGGAAGCAAGGAAATTACAGTCTATCTATAAATTTAAATACTCACAAATGTACACACCGCAGAAAGGAATTAATGATTTAGTTATTACACCAGATACATCCAAGAGCAATATGATATGAGTCAGTAGAATGCAATATAACATCAAAGCAGAGGTGACTATCCACTCAGAAAATACAGATTAAAAAGCTTTTAATCGCGTCTTAAGTTTTAAAAAGTTCAATTAATAGTTAATTTTCTGAAACAGACGTTGATGGAACCACAATCAGCGTACGAGAGGCAGCTCTAGGAACAATCTCCTCAGACCTAGAACTATAAAAAAGATTTGGAAACAGATTCACTTTGGGTTTCTTAAACGTTTAATTCTCAACAACCCCCCCCCCCCCCCTCCCCCCCCCCCCCCAACACCAAATAAAGTAAATATAAAATAAAAGGTGTCCCTGAAGCCGTGAAGGAAAAAAGAAATCTAAATTTGATAAAGATGGTGAAAAGACCGACCTCATATGAACAAAGACATAATATACACCTTTGAAGATACTTGGCTAATTCTTACCCTTACTGACAATAAACCATCGGGAAGCCTCAAGGAACGAAGCTGAGATGGTTTGCTGATTTCAGTCCAATCAGAAATTTTAGGCTTTATATCTAGCAAATTCCTGCCATCCCCGTTCTGTAGACACTCGTGTAAGTTTCCAAACATAAACATATGTTAAGAGCTTCCGTAAAACCAAAAACCAATGATGCAGGTGAGGTAATTAATAAGAACTCGTCCTTTTTCAAAGACTGAGAGGGGTAATACTCACCAGAGCAGCAACAGCAGTCACTGGTCCATTTCTATCAGAGCTCGTTCTTGTCCCTGCAGCCGAACCAGAAGCACAAAATGGCCCGACCATAGGAACCTGTACAATAAATGACGAAAATATAATAATGTGATCATATTGAAGTCTGCTTCTATATACCTAAATAGTTTACCTTAGCAACAGTTCCAGATGCACGATTTTCCATGAAGCGCATCAGAAGAATACCTTCGGAATTTGAAAGTACTTTAACACCATTCTCACTAGTTGATACAGCCAATAATATTCCTTCCTTATTAAACCTAATGCAAGGCGATGCCTGAAAGATGAATAAAAGGAACATTGTTACCGTGTACAAAATGGTTCTCCAAAACTAGAATGTAAAAGAGTTCGAATTCAGCAGTTACCGGCAGACCACCATCCGCATCACAAGTTGTCAAGAGGTTTACATTATCCATGTCCCAATATTTTATTGCAAACTCATCTCCAGCAGCTAAGAATTGATTCTTCGTTGTGTCAAATTGCACCACTCCAACAGACCGTTTTCCAAGACCGAGGTATGTCCGCTTTACGGCCCCTTCACTCTCATTCCACTCTACAATGTATGATTCACCATCTTTGCTAGTACCACATGAAAATAGCCTACCATTTGTTCAATAAAATAAGAAAGATACGTATGTTAGCCAAAGCTGAAGTCCACTCAAGGTGATTAGGAGCATAATTGGCTGTGCCTAAAAGTAAGCTTTAACTTGCTCTTAAGTTAATTCTTTTGCTGTGAAACAAGGTTACCAAAGTTATTTTCCTTTGATCCCCATTCAAAAAATGAATTAATTAAGGAATTCCTTTTTTTCCTAACAAAATAAGCACAGGAAAACATGCTCTTAAGTAAGCCAATAGGAGGCAGGACAGCAAATACTACACCTTGTCCCATCAGCACTATAGGCCATTGTAGTACAAGAGAGACCTGGGGCATTGTAGTCAACTCTCGAACCCATATTATCGTATAACCAGGCCTTGATCTTCCCATCAAAAGCAGTTGAAAAGATGAACTACAAAAGCATTAACATATTTTTTAAAATAAAAGGAATGGGTTGTAGCAAATAGAAAAAAGAAATGAATTAAACCTGTTTAAAAAATTAGGTAATGGAGGATACAGTATCAATTTCACAATCTCTTCTCTCTTAAGACTATTGGTACATAGCCTCGGATGAAACTGGTCTCATAATTCTAATTTGAGATCACTTTTGTTCAGAATCAAATATCCATTAGGTTATGAGACGCAAACAAAATCATTGCATGTAATATGCCAATTTTCCCTCGAAATTAAAGATATTAATGAAATATCTATAAAATAATAATTTAGAATTGCAGTACTGTCAAAACATCGGATAGTGCTTGTCATTTATGCATACTGCACTTTTGAGTAACTTCGCATCCTAAATTCTTGCAAATGCCACAGCTCGTAAACTTTAAAAACCTTGTACCTGAATGTTTTCTTTATAATGTGGGCATACAGAATAAACAGGTGCCTCGTGACCCTCAAGCGTGTACTGCCTAGCACCAGTGGCTGCATCCCACACCTGCACAAATAACCTTTTAGGGTCACTGCTTACAGACTCAAATTCATCAATCTCTTCTCATTTACTGAAGGACACAAACCTTAATTGCCTTGTCCTCCCCACAAGTTATGATGCACAACTGTTTGTTTGGATGAGAAAACGCAATATCATTGACACCACCGACATGGGCTTCAATCTGAAAGAACCACCAAGAGAATTCAAAACTCGTCGAGCAATTCTCATTTATGTATACAGAGAAGGTCAAGGAGCAGAAGGTGAATCTACAACACAAACCTCAAGGTGATTTCTTAATTCATCAGCGCCATTATAAGCATACAAGTGAACAATGTGCTTCGAATATGCAACACCTGAATCAAAATTGTAACAATCATAACAGATAACCAGGACTTCTGTGCTATCTGAGCCTTCCACGGTTGACTCGTTTATCTTTCTCAAAGGAAAGATTGCAATCAAACCTCTGGCACACATAACACTAAATGCACTTATCAATGAACCACAATGGATAATTGACTGATAAAATTTTAAGACCCCACTACTTAGTAAACAGTACCGAAAAAGTTTCCATCAGAGCTCCACATCACCCGATTCACTGATGCAGTATATTCATTAGCCAAAGAAGCCTACATTGGAAAGGCAGAAAATTAACCACGGTAATAATAAAAAATAATGTCCAGGGGTTTTTTAAATAAAGACTTCTATACCTGCAGAGTCATTGAGCAAGCTCCAAGGTCCCAAACCTTGAAATTTTTAAATGCTACCTTCTCCCTTCTACTCACTTCCCATATAGTAATGTCACCAATATTTGTTCCCACTGAAATGTGAAGGAAACCAATAGAGATACTTTGTTATATAATATTGCACACTATATACGCAAAATATCAACAGTGTTTTTAAGACAATTTATTATTATAAAATCCCTGAGTCATACACACACACACACAGCATTCTGACACTATATTACAAGGAAATTTCAAATTTTTGAATATGTATGTAGCATATCAACTTGGGGTGCATATGTGTGTATTTAAATTGGTCAATGCATCAACATATATGTCACAAATTTCTTAAATAAAGTGGGAGCTAACCAAGTAGTAGAGTTTGTTGATTTGGATGGAAATCCATGCTCTTCACAGCAGATCCCTGATTCAGATTTGCCACCAGAATCTTGGGTACATCATCAGCAGACTCTGAGGTATGAGGATGACTTTGTCCAGGATATGTGACTGGCAATATGTTAACAGGTAAATTGTTGACCTGTGAGGAGATTATCCATATGAACTAGAAATCAATAACATATGCAACTCAAAATAGGAGTGGAATCTGAAATATTAATCCACTGGTAAAAAAAATTATTCAGATTTAAGGTATGAAAAAAAGGATTCACATAACCAACTCCCCAAATTATCAGGAAGAAGCCATAGTTTGTTTTTCATGGCAGTCCAACCCAACAAATTCTTTATGACAATATTTATCCTGTTCAGCGACTACAAATTAGTGGCAAGCCAAAAATAACAAACAATTGAAGGCCATATGATATACCTCCTCTGATACTCCAAAAGGTTTTGATCTCTTCAGCACATGTTCGGAATCTGCAGTTTGATAGTCCAGTGCTGGATTGTTAGTAGTAGGAGTCCTAGGATGCTTTAGTAGCATAGACACTATCACAACATTTAGATACAAAATGAACGGTGAGAATTAGTTGAGAAAGTTTGGCTAAATGACCAAGGAAATTATGTTATGACAGCTATACGCGGAAAAAAGTACGGTTCATTTTATCTGAGGCAAGTCCACCCTGTAGGCATCAAGTGTCCAAATGAAAATTCTTCTAGAACTCATTGTCCAACCTCAAAATGATTATGTAGAGAACACAAACAAGCATATAATCAAATACGAGGATTATGTAAATAATTGTGAATAAAAATCCGAGATATTAATCACCAGCATTATTAGGAGTCAAGCCCATGGTCCCAGCAGAAACAGATTGGTGAGGCACAGGGGATGGATTCGCCATCCACCCTGCAAGTGATGCTGTTAAAGGTGTAGGACCATGCTGGAATAGATGTTAAAATGGAGCAACCAATTACGACAATGGCAAACAATATATCTTCTATTTGATTAATAATAGCAAAAAGAGAAAGATACTGGGACTTACTCCGGAACCACCAATTGACGGGAATCCCCCAACTTTAGGGACGGAACCCATCAGTGGATTAGGGGATGGTGCACGAGCGCCATTAGGTTGTCCACAACTATGGTCCACGAATAGGGTTTTTATATCAGGATTAGGCCTTGGATTCTTGCAGAGTTGGTGCTGCCAGTTTAAACTGCAATTCCACAGGCAAGCATGACTATAATACTTTAAGCGCATGTTTAGTACACACTACTAGACTAGATTGAACGGGACAATAGTAGATAAACAATGGTTTGACTTATTTTCCTAATACTAGTAAGTCATAAGTAGTGTCAAATCCACTTCACAAAACGTGCCATAAGAACACGACATTCTCATTTGCAGAGTGATCGAATGACGAGAGGTAAGCCATATTATCCGCTCTTTTCTTAACTTACCTTTGGTTGATCAGTGTACGCAATCTTGAGTTCCTTAAGGTGGGAAACTGGAGTTTATCACGAAAGAGAGGATTTGCCTCTATCAACTTTTTCAGCTCAATAAGCATTATAGCCCGAGCCGACTTGGCATCTCCATAATTACAAAGCTGTTCGTTCTCCCTGGAATTAAACGTTTAGCATAAAATGTCAGATATAAGCAGGTAAGAGAGAGCCTGTAATTGAAAATACCAGTACATGCGAAAAATAGGAATCAGAGGCAGGGAACAGTCTTGGAGCATGTTTGGCTGACCTTAAAAAAGTTAAAACTTACAAGTAACTGTCATAAAAATTAATATCCACGGAGAAATTTTCATCAATATATGATCAAATTCGTTTTTAAGTTCCAATCGTTTCGTTAATAAAATTATACCTAAAATTCTGCAATGTCAGAAGCATTGTCATTTCCTTGAAGAGGTCCTCGTTGAAAGACGAAAACACTTTCAAACCCTTCGTAAGAATCTCCACTGCTTTAGCATGATCGCCCCTAACATAACAGGGAAAAATTAACATCCCAGTAAACAAAAGCACAAAAACTCGTAGCAATCATTTTCATAAATTTTATAGATATATGCAAAATAAAAGTAGAAGCTTACTTGTCAAGGGCTTCAAGATACTTCTGCTTTCGGATCTCGAAGAAAACCTTCATGGAGTAACGGTTGTCGTCAACCTTTGTAAACCCTGACAAATACTTTTCCACTTCCTCCCATTCTCCATTTGTCACTGCATCCTCAAAGTACTTCATGTTGAAGAAAAACCCTGACTCCTTCTCCAACCTACATCATTTATTTTGGAAAGTCCAGAACAAATAATAGCAAGAATATATCAAACAGAAAAAAAAAATGAACACCCAAAATAAATTGAAAGGAAAGGGACAAAAAGCCTTACTTGTGGACAGTTTCCTTGAATTTTTCCTCATCAAGAAACTGAAGTATCAAGAAAACGAGCTCTCTGCTCAGCGAGGACATCTTTTGGTAGAATTGAACAATCCCAAAATCCCCAAATTACTCAAATTCGCTAAAATCCTGGTAAACCAGAAAACCCATTCAAGGAACTCAGAAAATCATATCAAAGTAATAATCCCAAAAACATACCTATATTAAACACCATCAACGAACATAACACCTTGGAACCCTTGATTGAAAGAAAAATAATAGATCGAGAATTTTGGCTTTATGGGAACTTTCTTCCCACTTTACTTTTACTTTCTTCTCTTCTTTTTCTACTCTTTACAGCGGTTGAAAGTGAGGGAGAGTGGTGTGTTTCTCAAAGCAAATAAATTGACGTTGAAAGCAAGAGAGAGTTTAATTATTAAAATGAAATTAATAGTGTCGCACACACTCGTAGAAGCGCGTGTATGTATGTTAGAATGACGGTTTACTGCACGTGTTCGGTTCTCCACGCGTAGTTCGTTACGTGGGGAATATCAACGAGGTGCTGGCGGTGGCAGGTCAGGTGGTGGAGCGTAAACGCGCGTGGGTCTTATAAATATTTCCCTGCGTATTTAATGCCCTGATAAGAGCAGGGTCTTATTACTCCTTATATAAGTAGAAAGTGCGAAGTCATAGTGGTTATCACTCGGCTTATTTGTTGGATTTAGGGCCGGATATCATTCTATTCCAATGAAAATCGAATCACGCCCCAAATTTTAGTTATTTAGCAAATGAAATCGTCGGGTCCAAATTTAATTATCAAATCGTCCGGATTCAATTTTTTTCCATTTAGTTATCGAGTTTCGTACCATAATTTTTTTTATGTTTACAACAACGCTACATTAATTCAAGTAATGACGAGTTCAATTTAACTCTTACAAAATAACGTAGTCAAATCTCGTGATATCTTTTGAACTTTTCTTTGTTGAGTTCTCCATAGATTGGACAATTAAAATCACATGAAGGGGACATAAATAGCTCACAATAATAAAAATGTGCTTCCAATTTGATTTCTCCAGACAGAAACGATACTATAGTAAAACAAGATATTTGGGTAAAATTTATGTCAATTTAATTAATTGGACTTGAGTTGAAAATTAGAAATAGGAAAATCATATTTTGAGTTTGGGTTCCATTAATTAGTTAGCAAATTGATTTTTTAAAAAAATAATCCGGTGGTATTTCTTTGATTTTTTAACATTGTTCATCCATGTACATTGTAGCATCTCTTATTCGGATTTACTTGTTAGTGCATTGATTTGTATTTCTCAATGGCATTGGCTAGAAATTCTAAATGGGTTTATGATCAAGTTCAAATTTCTTCTTTAAAATGTTCAACCTATTACTACTGTTGATTTAATAGGGGAGAGATAGAAAGATAAAAAATAAATTTGGTTGGCCTACACTATCTACATCATCAAACTTTAAATTGTCTATTTTTTCTTTATCGTGTCAACTTGCATTCAAGAGAAAAAAAAATTTTAAGCAAATTTCGTTTGCAAGCAAGATAATTGTCTTTTCAACATAGCTGCATCCCTTTTCGAAAGACGGTTGGATCTACCTATTTTTTTTCCTTTGATTTTTTTTAGAAGGGACTCACTCGTGTTCTGTAGGACTCGTGAAATACTTTATTGGTATGAAAGTTCTTAATGTTAAATGAGGTTGAATTGAAGATGCTCTAATATTTATATTACCACTAGTCGACGCACGTGCTTTAGTTTAATTGAGTATGTAATACCGTGAAATAGCGTGGAATGATGGTTAGAAATCCAAATTGCAATAGATTTAGTTATCTAGTGTATATTATTTGTACAAAATAAGATAAAATGAAGACAAGTTTAATGCTTCATAATAACTAACACATGAAACATAAAGAGGAAACGTGTACAATTTATGTTAGTGTCCAACTTCCATCGGTGGGAGAGACTTTGTACACCTTGAACATTGGGATTTCATCGTTGACAAGTTCGAATACGCATGTGTCACCTATTTGAAGTTCTTTTTCTGTAATGTAGGATGACCACTCCACAGTTAACCATCGCACGTCACCATTTCTTCTTAGATTTGTTCGCACTGGCCAATTGCGGTGTGAATGATCATGTATTTGGATATTTTGGATAAGTTTTTGTAGATGTAATCGAGCGAAACCTCCGGGTACATGCTACAAGATAAATTGACAAAGTTATAAATAGGAAAATTGAGAATGACAATGAATATGAAAAATCGTTTCATACATAGAAGGCTATACATAGGCAATACAAATAAGAAATAATTAGACAAAACCTGAATACCTAAACAGTGATAAATTGACTCCAAAAAGAGAAGAGCTAGAACGATTGACCGTTATAGCTGGTTGTGAAAGCATCGGAAAAGACCTGTTAGTTAAATAGAAAACTACAACAGTTACTAAATGCTAAAGCAGTAAATCAAAAAAGTAATTGGCAGAAAATTAATCAATATCCCTCGAAAAAGACTTTTATCTTTTCCTTCTGATTATCAATTTAGTGTGTGAACAAGTAATGACAACGTTGTCATGAATCTTCTCCGCTTGTTCTTAAATCAGGCATATTATTCTAAATTTTCCACCAATAACTTCTTAGATTTTTCATGAACAAAATGAAAGGAGAGTCTCAGCTCCCATTAAATATGGTCACATAAGTAGAGAGAAATTTATTATTATATAAAGCAAAATTTAAGAGAGAAAAATCTTTTAACAATAAACCTAAATAAAAACAAAAAATATGAGACCCTTACATATTAATCACCATTTTTTTCAAATAAACGCTAGATGGTCGGTTTGGAGAGCCAATTGATAAGTGTGTTTTTACACACTTATTTTGCA
>CAIGRS010076053.1:0-12276 GCA_903798395.1 Fraxinus floribunda | reverse complement strand
ACATTATGTGAGAATTCAAAAAGTGTAAAAAAAATATTTTGAGCCTGTTTGGTAACAATTAAAATCCAATTAAAATTAAAAATATGGTCGTTATTGGGTCACACCCGTCTAATAAAAGTCAATAATAACGATTAATTTTTCAATTTTAATCTCTACTAAACATGCTCTTAAAAAAAATGTACACGTGTTACAAACCAACAGCAAATACTGAAAGAAGTTATTACAATTTACAACTTGGGATGTGGGACCTCTTTACAGACTGAGGAATCTCTATCCGTACAAAACCAGCTTGGTTACTCGCCATTATTGATAAATAGTAGATTTTGAATAAAGGTAATTAATTAATGTTAATTAGCCCATAGAAAATGTTTGGGTTTTTTCGGTTTTACTCATTGCCATATCGACAAAACAATAGGCTAGAGAAAACTATGAATGACGAGTAACCAAATTGCTTTAGAATTTTCTTTTATTGTTTTGAATGGACGACAAAATAATATTACACGACTTTTAAAGTATTGTCGATTTCATTAAGAACATCAGCCTAGAAAGAAATAGAACATTCATTACTTCATAAGAAATATAAAAGTTTTGAGAATTGAGAGGAAGTCTCTTGATGTTTTGTTTCAAATTAATGGACTCGTGACAGTCCTTTTACGATATTATTTTTACAATTAAAAAAATACGATCTCTTAATACATAAATAACCTAAAGTAATTTTAATTTTGGGTAAATAATATGACATCGATTTAATATTTAAAATTTTAAACATTTTCATAAATATTTATAAATAGATATAACTTAGTTATGGATTGTTACGATTGTACTTTGAAGTCCTTCAAAATTTGCAGATAAAAAGTAATTTGATCGTATATAAACAGTTTATAAGCATGAGCCAAATATAGACTTATTAACATCAAATACGATAAACTTATTATTTCACACAACCAATAGGAGTAAAAATGGATAATTATCTACAATTTAATAAAATATTTTAAAAAAAGTCCCCTGTGGTAGATGATAGTAATGGATCAAAATCATTTCATGTGAATTGTTTGGAATGGTACGCCTCTATTCCTGTTAGTTTATACGGAAAATCTGTCCTTTTACTAATTCCACTCCTTACAAGTGGGGGAGCACGTGAAGTTGTTTCGTTTGTCACGTGAAGTGGGGGGTGAATTACTTATTCCTTTGTTGGGTAATTCTGTGAAAAATAAATTCATTCAAATCCATTGAAAATGGAATAATATTTATATTAGGAGGTTTATTCCTTTGTTAACTGATTTTTAACAAATTTTAATTTTGTAAATCTACAAGTACCATATCAACTTGTTAGATAAATTTCACATAAAGGTATTCGTTCTATCCGTTTTTATTTAATTTTTCAAATGAGGTTATGCTCATGCATTTACTCTTTGAAAAAATCGTTGACCTCAAAACTCAATGTGTGGCGAACCTAAAAATGTCGACGAATATGTATAATACAAGTGAGCTAACCTTAATAGTCAAGATAGTTGCTTCAATTCTAACTGTCAAATAGAGTTGCACACATAATATGATAAAAATTTTCAATAACCTCTAAAAATGTCTTGTGCCTAAGGTGAATGGTCTAGACTCTAGAGCGTTCAATAGATGGGAGAGGTCCGTTGTCCTCGAAGAGTTGGTGAGATAATTTCGCGCCTTTTAAAATTCTAAAAGACGCTTTTTGTCTTGCATGTTTGATATGTTTTAATTCTCTAGTACTTCGGACACACAATTGTCACTACCTTCATAATTGTGTTTGCCTTCGCCGGCCTATGCGTCAATACTAACCTATTCGAGAAGTTAAAATTCAAACTTCCTTTTTAACCTCAAGGTGAGATATAAAGTTTAGTAACTTAATTGCAACATTATAATGCTAGATCTAGAATCTTTTTTGTTCAACAATACTAATCGATCTTGTGGGGTGTCTTAAAATCGAACTGATTTTCTTTCAATAATTTAGGGTGTGTCTGGGCAAAATTAATATCAATTTTCCTACCGTTTGAAACCCACTTACAGCCGCATACTTTGACCGGCCATCACACAGCTGGGCCCCTACTTTCCTCCAAACGGTCACAAAATGCCATTACGACGGAAGGAATTTTGCTGTTAATTCCCTCCAAACACACCCTTAATATTATACGTTGAGTCGATGTGTGCTCAGATGGCTAAGCAAGTGCGAATACAACAAAACCATACTGAGAATGTGCATAAATCTTTGTGGGATTTCATTTCCACTTATGGGATCAACAATCAATAATCCAATTTAATGGTAGGGCCACTTTCACTGATTACTTCAACCTAAAAACGTTATAATTGAAGTGGGACAATTAGCATCACATATACGTGTATCCAAATTTCCTTTTTTACTTAAATATGATTAGATATATGCATTGGATAATCAATGCAATTATTCTGAATTATCTTCTAGCCACCACTTGTTGATCACAGACCGAAGATTCTGTTGGTTGGTGCCGTAGACAAGAATCTCATTTAAAATGAGGATTATTGGCTAATTAATTTTTTTTTTCTAATTTACTTCTATTTTACATTAATTAGAGACGATTTAGGCTTTAGTTTGTGCTTCTATACTCGTCAACCCGATCAATTCCTTCTTTTCATCACAAGTCACTATCGTTATTGCAATTGTCACATCCTATTTCATATCTAAATGTTTCATCATCGCGTCATAGTCATTTCTGGTTAATCCTCGATCGTACCTTCTTTTCAAATGCATAAAGCTCCGTTCTAATTACTTTTCATTTTATAATTAATTTTTTTTATTTTGTAAAATTCATTTGTCATTTTTAACATATCACATCCTATCAGAACTGTATCGACACTATAACCTTAAGAATACTCTAATAGTGGGGAAATTAAGATTCCTAATTCACGCGTCATCATCAAATCCCACCTCACCCAATGTTTAATATGTGTCAAAAAGTAAAAGCACGCCTTTATCCTTATCTAATGCTTTTTCACTACCACAATGTGTATAATGGTGAAGATAACGTGAAAACTAAATGATAGATTTGTATAACAAAAGCGCACTTTCCAACTCCTTTGGTTTATTTTTTTATACAAAATGACTTAACATGTGAAGTGAAGATGAGAATGCCACGTCAAGCTTACCAATTAAAATGCGATATCATGATTTAAATATTTAATGTCGCACGATTTGATGATGAAAACAGCATCATGGAATCTTTGATTTTGGTTTGATTCGAATACTTTTTTTAGGTTATTTAATGAAAGATAATTTATTTTAGGATGTACATGACGAAGAATGCATTGCGCCTGTCAAAACAAAAATGTGTACATATTTAGGCAAATGACGAACAATTGGTCAACATTCGTTTCTTTTGATTTTGATAGATATGCAAATGAGGGGAGGCGGTTAAGAGATTAGGAAGAACATATTTATTGAGATTCGTCTGATTTTTAAATTACTTAAATTTACAACTTACTTATAGAATTTGTCTAGTACGATGCACGTCCCAACATAAATGATCGACGAGAGTTTAGTACTTCAACGATCAAGTTTGCCCGCAACATATAGTAACAACATAATATGAAAATTGAATATTGGTACCAAACGAGCAAAAAATCAACTAGAATAGAAAATTGCATACCTTTTAAAATTACATGTGTGTGAGTATTTATAGATGAGATACATTAAGCCCCTGTTTGATGACCATTATTTTGAGAAAATTGAGTTTTGAATAGTGATTTTTTTGGAGAATGTGTTGTTAAAAAATAAGAAATTTTTCTTTGGATTTACGTATAATATATTTTGTTGTGTACATATGTTACTCGAAAAGAGTAATATTATTCATCCCCACTGAGGTTGCAAATACAGTTTAGATGGCTCTAAGTGATAGGTTAAATGAAAGGTGAAATTATTTAATTTCACCTATCATTTAATGTTACATTAACATTTAACGTTACATAGACTGTGTTTGTAATCCTAGTAGGGACGAATAACATTACTCTACTGAAAATTAGTATGAAAATTTAGAAGTTTTGAAATAATGATTGTCAAAGAGAGGCTAAATTATGTCGAGATGTTCCAACCCTAATTCACGAATGTCACCTTCACTGGCTGAAGAATTATTACCCTTAATCAAGTTGTTTCCTTCTTAAATCGAGTTACCTTGTACAAATTAATATAAGTATTCCTAATTGCCAAGAACCCCGTGGGTATATAGGAACTGTTAAAGTTGTCAACATATGATAGAAATTAATTACCAAAGGGAAAGTACTTTGCCACTTAACCTTTGCCTGCCGAACCTACCCTAGTTTAGGTTCCAATCATGGGCGAGCAATGACGGATCCAGAATTTTAAGTCAACACAGATGACTGTTGACCGTCAAACGTTGGCAGCAAGGAAATTTAGTGTCAAATTCAACAAGTGCCACAATGGTTAAGTTTTCAATAATTTTAAGGAGAGTTGACAAGTTTGAATCCCCTCCCTATTCCTTTAATTTTGGTAAAAAAATTTAGAACTAAAAATAATTCACAATAAATTGGTTTGGAAGGGATTCGAAACCAAAATTCCCATATGATATGTAAGTTCTAACCAGTCGAGCCATAATAAATATTTGAAAATAAAATGAATGACCAGTTATGTAACCTAAAAGGTTTATTCATCGAAAAAAAAAAATTTGTTTCTAGCAAATCCAATACGCGGGGGCTGTGGGCAAGGCTTGCTTATGATTATTACTCCCTCGAAGACCATACATGTTGACGTGGTACAGTCGGAGATGATGTTTGTAGGTCATATAGAAACCAAGCGAAATGTGTGGGAAGCAAGCAAGACCTTCTCGTGGCCGGAGGTTGTGAGACCTTTTTTAAAGTGACCTTAATTTTGTAAGGTACGTATATTACAAGATATGTAATGAGAGATTTTCACTACTTGCTATAATATTAAGAAAGAATTGTTAGATCATTTACCGATCAATTAAAAAAGGAAAAAAAAAAAAGAATTGATAGATTTGGAAGTTGGAACTAGCGTGCAAGGGGAGTAGGTGACTAGACGACATACAAATAATTGGCACTAAATTGTCTCAAATGGACGAGGTGTAGAAATTCTCCGTGATAATATTTAACACAATTTTAAATATTATAATTATTTTTTCACCTCCTTTAATTTTGATTTTAACAAAAAAAAAAAAAAAAAAAATTTGCATCAATTTAACTTTGTTGAACTCAAATAATTGAAACATGGCGATCTCCTATAAAATTAAAATAAAATAGATTAAAAATGTTAAAATATATTTTTCTTTTGATAAAATATCATTTTCACAAGAGAGAGAGAGAGAGAGATGCATAGAAATTTCTCAATATTCCTGCATTGACTTGGACAAACACCCAACCTTTCTAGTCTACCAACGCGATCAAATAAAAAATGGAATATTGTGAACTTAAATTATTTTCAAAAGCTTTTAATTCGTGAAATAATCAACCAAAATTATTTTGTAATTTTGATTTTCATGAAATCGACTCCATGTTATAATCGTAGAAAAAACTAGCACAAATGTATAGACTTATTTAATGCATTAGACTGATTAGGATTGACTAGACCAACTCGTCATTATAATTCCTACCATTCCAACTAATCAAATATGTCAATCAGGGTTCGAACTTGTAAACACCAAAAGTCTAAAACGAATAAATTTTATAAAGAATATTGAAAATTAAAGAAAACCATTAAAAATAGGGACCTAGTAAAGCCTTGACATTATATTTCAGCAAAATTTAGATAAGTATGGATATGGTCAATGCAATTCTTTAAAAAAATTTGAAATTTGAACACTAACAACGCATAAATCTTTATTAATTAAATCACGATTATGTTCTTGTGTGAACTCTCGTGAAAAGATCGTTAAATCTCCCAAATGTCACACGTGACCATCAACAAAAATAAAAGCACTAAATGGACCGACCTTGTAATAAAAAATATTATTTAATAGCCAAAAAAATAAAATTTTAATACACTTTAATCAAAGCAATGGGAAGAGTAAGACAGTATTCAATTAATGTAAATGCAACAATTTTCTTATACAAAGAATTGTCAAAGGCCATTAGAGAGAATGCCACTTCGTTGAACCATTCTTCTCATTTCTTTTCTTCTCCTATTGGATACTTTAATAGACACAGACATTGTTACAGCACCACTTAACTCATCGACCTAAATAATGGAGCAAGACACGTCAACGTCAATGTTAACTTAAGTTGTTGATTTTTGGGTTCTGTTCGAGCCCAATTTTTTTTTTTTGAAACATAATGATTTTTTAGATAATGTGTGGTTGAAAAATAATTCTTTTTTTATTTTTTGAATTTACGATTAAAATTATTTTATTGAGACAATATATAATTAAAAAAAAAGTTTAAAGAAACAAAATCATTAGCGTGGGTGGTGCAAGTGGGAGAAGTGTAGGTGAGTTGCTTTTGTTGACGAGAGAGAGAGAGACATAAGAATTGTAAGTATTTGCAAGTGTCAAATGTCAATGGGACCATTAGAACCTGTGTGCCACATAACTCTTCCTATTGGTTGAGAAGTTGTGTCAGATATTCCCTACTCTCTTTTGTCCATTATACATCTGCCCATTTCACGATTCTTCATTTAATAAAGTTAAAGGTTTTACTCTCTCACTTTTGAATTTTCAAAAGATGCCCTCTCAATCAATACAGTTTTCCATGGCCTTCTAGACTCCTACGTTTTGACGGATTCATTTTCATCGACAGGCCATTCCGAAAGAAGTTTCTCTTACGAATTATTCCATTCACATAAAATACTTTCAAAAAATAATTTAAATATGTTCGAAATAGTTTCTTGATATCGAAAGTAAACAATAGTTTTTGATTGGGTACCAATTTATTCCTTTTCAAAAGTTGAGGGCCCTATGAGTGAAAACAACTCTAAACTAGTAAAAACAAAAAAAATACGTTACAGATGTTAATAAGTGGTAGATGGAGCTATGTTGCCGACATGTCAATCTGGCACTAAAAGTCAAAGTCAGTTTTTGCAACTTGGGTTAAGTATGCAACGTTGTCGTTGTAGATATATTGTTTTTGTTTTCTTCTTCTATTCAAGATAAGCATGCATCAATTTATCTTTATCTACTCAATTGTTAGCTGTTACCACCATTAGGCACTAGCTTGGCATCATTATAATATATTCCTGCCATTTATAATTAAAGATAGTAATTATAAAAAATTTCAGTCATGAAATTTATGATTGCACGAAATAAAATAATTTAATATATATTTTATGTGATCAAAGTCTGAATTCGAGTGCCATTATCGTTCAACGATAATAAAATTCTATGTGATAACGAAGTATTTACGATAAAATTAAATATAACATTGAAAGAGACGTGACAAAGAATATAGCTCGAAGGGGAACAAGTCATTGCGTGTTTGGGGGGGAGACTTGGCTACGTATATCGAGGTCTACTAAGTCAAGAATATGCCAATTTCATTTTCTCTGTGGAATATATAAATTGGACGCGTTTATTGTAATTATTATTATTATTTTTATTGTATTGAATTTTCAACGTTGAGTGCAAGTTGCAACCCTAGTGTATCGACTGATGAGTGGCTCACAATCTGCATGCGACAAAAATGTCAACTATTGGAATTCAATTTTAATCAAATAAAATAATAATAATGGATTTTTCACGTGAGAGAAGTTTGAAAATGGCCATTTTTCATAATAATAGATGCAAATTATTTATAAAGTAAGAAGTCAATTCGATTTTCTAGAGATCTTAATTTTATTTTTTTTAATAGACAGAAAATACTTTTTTGATAAATTAACAATTTGGCGTCATCGGGAACAATAATAAATTTACGGGCCAGATTAAAGTATTAACAAATTCGCGGTGCGATTGAATTGGCTCAAAATGAAAGTTAGGTATTAATTCACGGGCTTGATTAACGTAGATATTTTTAAATATCTTATTTTCTATTCTAAGCTTGTTTGATATTGGTATTGGTTAATTATCACAAATCCAAGATATTCTACTTTAATTTAATTTAATTTCACATGGCCCGGTTGCAACTTGAGGTTCAATATTCATTTAACCATGCAAATGGGATTTTAGATTAATTAATTAATTAAATTAATATATTTATTGTGGCAATGTGAACTTGTACGTGGCGTAGTTGATCTCACTCAACCTGTCATCAACCTAGTAATAAACTATTATTTTCATGTTAAAATCAACATAATACGACATGTTAATCTCCAATGCCAAATTTTGTTTTTGAATTTTTAATATTGTCCAATTAATGTTATCAAAATGGCTTGTAACGAAGCTTCTATAAAATCAGAGAGAATCAAGAAAATATCGCGTAGATCTTTAATGTATCGTATTAAAAATTGAATTATTTTTATTTTTTTTAATTAAAAAAACATATTGATGAAAAGGGAGTTGCAAGCTGGCAATTGAAATTAACGACTTTACATTAATAGTTTGTGAAGTCATTAGTTTTGTTTTAAAACATCTTTAAGTCCTCTGATGGTTTTGCATTAGAGAATTGTCAACTTGGTTTTTTGTTGCCTAATTTCTGGAGTCAAAATCAAACGCTAGTAATCAGATTTATTGTGTAGAGTCTCTTTTGGTGCACTGTGTTCTGTATGACCAAGTCCTCCCCTAGGACCCCTACCCTCCCTCTGCCCATTAATTTTATCTTCTAAAAAATAACCTATTTTCATTTAAATCTTATTAAATGTCTTATCTAAAAGTTCAAGATATTCGAGAGAGTCCATATGCATTATGTACACAATTTTCATAAAACTGATATATAACTTTTGGTGGGTTTGATACCGTAATAATTATATTATCTAAAAACTTGAGTCGTTAAAAAAAAATGATAAAGATGTGATCATTTCCATCTTATCTTCCACCGGTAATTTTATATATAGATTATGATGGTTGGATAGCTGTAATGAAAGTCTCTATATGCAAATTGACATGGTTGCATGGATGCAATAGAAACGAGACAAAAGAATTAGTAGGTTTGATGGTTATAGGATGTAGCGTTTTTGACTAAGACCTTTTTGTGTTGTATGTATTGTACGTATTTAATGTTGCTTGTATGTGTTTTGTACGTCTATATTAAGTTGAAAGTTAGATATACTAATTGGGAGGGGGGTTAATGATGAGTTTGAGTTCAAATCAAGAAACCTCCACTTGTTTGAAACAAACGAAGCTAACATACTATTAAAGTAATAACTAGTTTAAATCCATTTAGGGGTGATCGAGTTGGTAGAGCACGAAGGTCACAAGTTCAAATTTCTTGCCAACGCTTCCTCGGTCGAGTCCGTCGCACCGGACTTGTCTAGTACGGTTTATCTCTCCCGCGTGATTTGCGGACTACTGCACATGAAACGATATTTACCCAGTGCATACTCACGGGTAGCGGCTGCGGGTTCATCAATTAAAAAAAAAAGTAATAACTAGTTTATGTTTATGAAACTTTTAATAAACACCTCGAGTTTTGCAATTTATTGTTCACTAATTCAATAAATCGAGTTCAAGTCGATAAAAAAAACTTTAATTATCAGATGTGGGTTTATCTCAAGTTTGGATTCCGTTTTTAACAAGTCACTTACGTGTGTGGATGATCAAAATCCATTTTTTTTTTTTTTCCAAAGATCAACATATAAAAATGACAGCGGGACTCAAATCCAATATATTTTGATATTATGTTGAATCATCTCGTCTAACCATTCAAAATATATTCACTGATGTACTTGGAGGCATACAGGTGATGGTCACCATTGGATCTATTTATCCCACAATTAAAATATCCTGAATTGGTCAAAAATATTTGACATTTAGGCAGGAGACAAGGGAAAACATTAATTTGAGGGCCATGCATGTTACCTGCATAATTTTCTACGTCAAAGTTTGATACAAAAAAAAGTTAACATCAATGTTTATTTTTCCATGCATAAAATTTTGACATTTCAATGGGAAACCATTAGATTCCTTCTTCACTATTAGCATATTTCTTGTGCTGCAAACTCGTACAATTTGCATCACTATATGAAATTTCGTCCCTAGTCTTTGTTTTCGTCTTAAATTTTTCATCTTTACTTCACCGTTCTGTCTATACCCTGGATATACAATGACTGAAGGATTCTACCGACTACCGAGTGCTATTTCCAATAATATTTTGGAGTCGGCTTGATGCAGAATTCTTCTTGCTCATTAGTAGATCTAAATCAATTAGACTCTCAATAACTATCATAGACCAAGTTAATTTTCGTGTATCCTTCCCTTTTCTAACTTTCTATTCCAAATCACATCACTCTTATAAATAAGGACTTATTCAACTCGATACAACTTTTTCTTCCCTTAATTTAATCTCGATTAACATCACCTCTACTCATTGATGTATATTTTTGCTTTTAATGTTCGTAAAAACTACAAAATTCCAAGTTATTGATTGCTATAACGAAAGTGTCACTTCATACCAATTTCATTCTCTCAAGACAATATTTTGACGCTAAATATGAGATAAGGATCAAACTAAACTACAGATAATGCAAGTACAAAATTAAGGGACCACAAATTCTTAAAGGGTATTGGAATTTGATGGGAATTGATTTTTCACCCAAAGAATTGGGTATGATAGAATGGGGCATTTGGCTTTAGTTTCCTTGATTCATGAATAAGACCCTCTAGATACATTGAATTCCACTCACACTGTGATTTATCTCCGAGACCCCATTGTAACACAAAGTTATGGGAAAAAGGCCAAAATCCTTCTCTAGTCACATCTTCTTGAAGCAGTGGTGCCATTTCTTCCATTGTACCATGTCACTTTGTAACAACAAATTTGAAATCCTTATCCACATCGGCCTCCCAGGCTAGCTGATCCTATCTGAATTTATGTTCTTCTCCTACAAGATACATGTACATATTATTGTATCTTCCAGTGTCTGATATTGTCTAATATTACGTATCAAACATAAACTTCACATTGAGATTTCAAAAGTCCCCGATCTCTACTAAATATAACCATTTCAGGTATAAACAAGATTTTGAAGAGAGTGCACAAAATTCAATATTGAGATGCGAAGGAGAGGAAAAATAAGAACATTACAACATATCATTATAACTCGTATCTTCAAATTGATATAGATAGATTTTTGTGAAACTCTTCATGCGGCTTTTTGGCTTGAATTTGAATTAAATCATACTGATTAGATTGTCCAAACAATAAAAAAAAATGTACCAAGAGTCATTAGATTTCAAGCCTTCGCACGAGCGAGACTTGGCAGTGAGCTATGTTGCTTGAGCGAGCTGTGCAGCGGCAAAAATATGCTCTCTGCTTCGGCCCTCCTTTCGAGCGATGCTTGTTCCCTTCAATTCCTCACGAAGTGCCACAAGCTATACCTTCATGTCCTTAATGGTCCTACCAAAGATGGATCAACCTAGATTTTGGGAATGCTCTAACACAAAACTCACGGAGCTTGAACTTAAGGGCTCGAAGTGGAGAATTAAAGGCTTTCACACAATCTCATCCATTCTAACAAAAGATCTTGAGTCCAATCTCTGAAATAGATACATTATCACTCCTGATCACTATCAAATATATGGTCGATCCACGATCAGTGATGGATTCAAGGGGACAAAAATTAAGTAGCAAATTTTTATTTGAAACACTCTATGGCAATAATGAAAATATAACAAATATATTACTACAATTGTTCTCGGTGTGTTTTCATAAAAATATTTACTTCCTTAACAATTTTGTCGAACTTAATATATGTAATTAAGTTATTGTTCAACAATATGAATAATTTGAACAATAGAATTTGTATTGTCAAAGGCAGAAATAATCCTTCCAATAATGTTATTGTTCAAATTAACATGGAGTTGATGCAATTTCAGAAATAACAACAGCAAAATAAATTTAACATTCAACAATAGTATTTGTAACGTCCTACTATATTATCCATTTATCCACATCCATTCGACATCAAATAGAATTCCGGAATTAGCGGGAACGAAAAACGATTTTTAAACATTATTTCAAGTAGTCATCTTTGGCTCGATCGTTTGAATAAACCATTTTATCGGTTCTTCAGTTTGAGAGTTGCATTTAGCAGTACATGGCGAGTATTTTGAAGTTGTACCAAGAACTCTTCCCCGAGAATTGTAACTCGAAAACAAGCCGAGGAATTAATATGAATAGCTATCTTTGATTCTGTCGGATTTTGTGACCCAAATTAGGTTG
>CAIGRS010076024.1:0-12121 GCA_903798395.1 Fraxinus floribunda | reverse complement strand
CGAGAGGCAACCACAGCCTCTGACTATGATGAAACCACCGCCCAGAAAAGGTTAGGGCTCTGCTACCATGTCACGATTTTGCTCAATGAATCTTCTAGTATGTATTGACTTTAATTTATAGAATATTACAACACTATACAAGGAAAGATTATATAATATACAATCAATAAAATCCCTGATTCTATGCGGGATATAAATGGAAACCAATTAAATTAAATATCCTCTGATAACCATCCCCTTTAACTGCCACAGACCCTCCACTTACCTCCCATCCAGACTCCTCCCGACCTCCTCCAACCTGCTCTCTCCTCCCCCCTGCACCCACCATCTCAAATCCTCACCTTCACCTTTTGCAGTGGAGGCAAAAACTCTGTTACAGAGGCAGGGGTGGGGTGGCAGGAGAAGTTGGCAGGATTGGGAGCATAGAAGGAAGGGTTAAATTGGCATTATTGAATTTTCATTTAGAGGTGTGGCGAAAAGTTTATGGAAGTTCTTGATAAAGTAATCTAAATAGACTGAAGTAGTTCTGGGAGGAAAAGCTGTCAAATATTTTGTCAAGTAATTACTTAAAACTAACTACACGCTCACCTATCTTCGATGAATGCATACATAAGAGGTCCAATGAGTGTCTTTAGCTTTTTATGCAAATTTTTGTTCTTTTATATAATATATGAATGAAAGACTATTTTGAGATTTAAAACGTGCTTGATAGTGCTTTCAAGTGCTTATAAGCTCTGGGTCCTACGGAATGTCTGGATAATAAGTAGATAGTAATTTGTGGATTCTACAGTGTGTGGATATAAAGTATATCTGACCAGCTTATTGCCAAACATGGTGAATTACTTTGTTATGCTATGCCATGTATACATTATAGTTGTGGTACTTCGTCCTATTATGTTTTCAGATGCCTAAAATTTTCTGTTTTCAGGTGTGTAATTGCTGAGCTTTTTCTTGAAGGTCAACCATTGTTTGAACTCTCACAACTCCTTGCATATCGAAGAGGGCAATGTGATCCTAGCCAACATCTGGAAAAGGTACCTTCTCATTCAGTGTGTATGTAGTTGTCTTCCCTTTTCTTACCACCTTCATTTTGTCCATTAGTATGCTATTGATGTCTTATGGTACATTAACTCCATATCAGTATAATTTTTGATGGATAGGTCTTTCCAGAACTTTCCTTCTCTTACAAATTTCTAGATTCATCATTATAATTATTGATTGCTTTGTTATAATGCAAAAGTGCAGATCCCAGATTCAGGAATTCGTGAGATGATTCTTCATATGATTCAATTGGATCCTGAGTCACGAAACTCTGCGAACACCTACCTGCAGAACTATGCAGGTGTTTTGTTTCCAGGTTACTTTTCGCCATTTCTCCTCAGCTTCTATTCCTTGTTGAATCCTCTAAACTCTGATGCAAGGGTAAGGAACAGCTAGAGCCTAGGAGTTTCTGTGTTCTTGGAAGTTAGTCATTTTCTTCATAACTAACCTAATGGAACTGCAGGTTCTATTATGCCAGACCTATTTCCAAGAAATACTGAGAAAAATGATGGGCAATCAGGAGAGCAAGGAGATCGGTTCAGGATCGGAATGTTCCTCAAACAGTCGAAGTCAATTGCTACAGATGGATGCAAAACAAAATTTTAATCAAGCAGATGAATCTCTGAGCCAAGGCAAACAGACAGAGAAGGGTTCAATTCATGATCGATTTGATCTTCTTGGTGATGTCAGTATCCTGTTCAGAGATGTAAAACACAACGAGTGCCATTCCAATGTAAAGCCAATGCCAGATAATGTAGCTGCTGCTGTAGATTCCCAAAATCAGAAGCAATATAGTACTCTGTCTCCTGGTGAGCTAATTCAAACTATCTCTGACATATTTAAGCGAAGTCACCTTTCCTTCTTGAAAACGACTACCACCACCGATTTGAGCTCTTTGATGTCGGATTATGACAATCAGTCAGACACTTTCGGAATGCCGTTTTTACCATTGCCTCAGGATGTTACTAGCTGTGAGGGAATGGTTCTGATTGCCTCACTGCTTTGTTCTTGCATTCGCAATGTCAGGTTGCCATTTATGAGGAGGGGTGCTGTACTACTACTGAAGTCTTGTTCTTTGTATATTGATGATGAAGATCGATTACAGCGAATACTTCCTTACATTATAGCTCTGCTTTCTGATCCATCTGCCATTGTCCGTTGTGCTGCCTTAGAGACTTTGTGTGACATTCTTCCTCTAGTCAGAGATTTTCCTCCCAGTGATGCCAAAATTTTTCCTGAGTATATCCTTCCAATGCTTTCCATGATTCCTGACGATCCAGAGGAAAGTGTAAGAATATGTTATGCCAGCAACATATCTAAGCTTGCTCTAACGTCTTATGGGTTCTTAATGCACTCTGTAAGCTTGACTGAAGCAGGTGTTCTTAATGAAACAAATTTAAACCAGAAGTTATCAACACCAGACGTCATGAGTTCTGAACAGCCAAAATGTCGAACTACTAATGCACTGCTTGCACAGTTGAGAAAATACATTGCAGAGGTTATTCAGGAGCTCGTGATGGGTCCAAAGCAAACCCCAAATATTAGGAGAGCACTCTTGCATGATATTGACAACCTTTGTTGGTTCTTTGGACAGAGGCAGAGTAATGACTTTTTGCTACCCATTCTTCCTGCTTTCCTGAATGAGCGAGATGAGCAGCTTAGAGCAGTATTTTATGGGCAAATCATTTATGTCTGCTTTTTTGTTGGCCAACGAAGTGTGGAGGAATATCTTTTACCTTATATTGAGCAAGCACTAAATGATACAACTGAGGCTGTGATTGTCAATGCATTAGATTGCTTAGCCAGGCTGTGCAGAAGTACTTTTCTGCGGAAGAGAATCCTGCTTGAGATAATTGAACGAGTTTTTCCATTGTTATGTTATCCTAGTGAATGGGTAAGAAAATCAGCTGTCACCTTTATTGCAGCTTGCAGTGAGAGCTTAGGTGCAGTGGATTCTTATGTTTTTCTGGTTCCATTTATACGCCCCTTTCTCCGTAGGCAACCAGCATCTCTAGCCTCAGAAAAATTTCTTTCTTCGTGTCTAAAGCCGCCAGTCTCTAGAGAGCTGTACTATCAAGTTGTAGAAAATTCCAGAAGTTCAGGCATGCTGGAGAGACAGAGAAAGATTTGGTACAATAACTCATCACAGTCTAAACATTTGGAAGCTGTAAACTTACTCCAGAAGTGTATGTCTGATGGACTAAATGATAATCAAAGGCACACATTTATTAGTAGCACAATGCATCAAACGTGTTCGACAGATTCTGATGATAATGAGGGTAAGTCGAAAGCTATTGGAAGCTTAATAAAAGATTCCTCAAGTCTGTCAGACACCCATGAATATTTTGCCTCAGAAAAGTTACATTTCTCCGGTTTTATGTCGCCACATATTAGTTGCACTAACAGCTTTATAGATAAATCACCAGAAGGCATACCTTTGTACTACTTTAAGTTTGAGAATGAGCGAAAAGCAGGCACTGTCCCGGTGGCATCTGATTCTTCCCTGCAATATAATTCGCTAGGTTTTAGTTCTTCCTCCTTGCCTTGGATGGATCCAATAAATAAATCATTTTGCTTATCCAATTCTGTTCCAGATCTTAAGCCTGTCTCTGGGTCAATACATGTTGGTAATGGACCCACACAAATGCGGAGAGTTGTGCATGAAGTAGAAGACAGAGAGACTGATCAAACAGGCTGCAACAATAACAAATATCTTGAAATGGGGGTGTCTGGTGCAATGAAAGGCGGTTCTCTCATAATGGAAGATAACTCTACTTCTACTGAATCGACAGAATTGTCATCTTTTGCATGGCCATCTACAATTCATGATTCTGGGTGGAAACCTCGTGGGGTGTTGGTCGCACACCTCCAGGAGCACCGCTCTGCTGTCAATGATATTTATATGTCACTGGACCAGAACTTTTTTGTCAGCGCGTCTGAAGATTCTACTGTTAAGATTTGGGATTGCAAGAAACTTGAGAAGGACATCTCATTTAGGTCAAAGCTCACTTATTCCTTAGGTGGAAGTCGAGCACTTTGTGTCACTGTGCTTCAAAGTTCTTCTCAAGTTGTTGTTGGAGCAAGTGATGGGATGATACACGTGTTCTCTGTTGATCACATCTCTAGAGGGCTAGGCAATGTTGTGGAGAAGCATTCAGGTATTGCTGATGTGGAAAAGAGTGGTGTTGGAGAAGGTGCTGTACTAAGCCTTGTAAATTGCAGCTCAGATAGTGGTACAAGGAAAACGATATTGTACAGCACCCAAAATGGTGGGATCAATCTATGGGATACAAGGACGAGTTCAAGTGCTTGGAACAAAAAAGTGTTACCCAAGGATGGTTATATATCATCTCTTGTAGCAGACCCTTGTGGGAACTGGTTTGTGTCTGGATCATCAAGGGGTGTGCTTATGCTTTGGGATCTGAGGTTCTGTATACTTGTAAACTCATGGAAATATTCCCTTGAGTGCCCTATTGAGAGAATGTGCCTTTTTATTCCTCCTCCTGGTACACCCTTGTCTGCTGCGACAAGGCCACTCGTTTATGTTGCAGCTGGTTGTAATGAAGTATCTCTTTGGAATGCAGAAAACGGGAGTTGTCACCAGGTACATGGGTGTTCTTTTTCAAATATCTCTCACAAAATGGATTATGTAATGCCATTTAGCCCATAAGTGAAATCATAAATTCTATGACTGTAAATTAAATTATTCAGGTCCTACATAGCTACTAAATAAGGTTCATCTTATTTACCTTCAGAATTCCCACGAAGATGAAAAAAGAATCAAGTCCTTCCAATTTGTTATGAACCATTCTTTCTTTTCCTTTCTTTTATTGTTTTTCGGGGGAGGCAACATATTCGAGGTGTTACTGTCTTACTGATGGTTTCTGAATGTAAAGGACCTAAGGTGATGAAAATGCTTGTGTTGAACTTACAATGGTACCCTTGGAAGTAACATTGAATATGCAAAGTTATCTAACAACTTCAGGCTGCCCCTTTTCTTAATGTTTGGACTGACAATTTGTTTGCATTTAATAGATTCATATTATATCATATTACAAAACATTAGTCAGCATATCTGCCAATGCTGAAATTATTTCCAAAAACCAATAACTAGTAGTTCCATTCATGGATCATTTGTCTCTTTTTTACAGGTATTTAGGGCGGCAAACAATGACCGTGATGCTGAATATTCTGAGTCACCTTGGGTCTTGGCCAGAACATCTAGTAAGACAAATAATAAAATGGACGTAAAGAGAGATTTAAATTCAGAATACAAGATTGATGAGCTAAGTAAACCTTCCTCACGTCTTCCTGGTATCCGTGCATTGCTTCCACTGCCCGGTGGAGATCTGTTAACGGGGGGTACTGACTTGAAGATACGTAGGTGGGACCATTGCAGGTACTCAACTTTGTTGTTTTGTTTTGTTCTCTTCTTTCATTTTTTTTTTCCTTAATGATTCTGCCTGTCTTATTGATCTCGATCGTTACATTTATGCAGCCCCAACCAGACTTACTGTGTGTGCGGACCATCCGTAGAAGGAGATGGAAATGATGGTATTTATGAGACAAAATCTAGCTTTGGAGTGCAAGTTGTGCAGGTAATTTAAATAACCTAATCAGGATTTTCTGGTCCTTTCGCATACACTTCCTTAAAATGTTATAATATGGCAACTTCTTTTTTCAAGAGAATGTACTAGAGTGGATTTTCGATTGACCTTTCTAGTGGTGTAACACTTTTGAAAAGTAGTTGTATACCTACTATAAGCTGGAGAAATGAGGTAGGAATTCTCGAATTGGTATCATACCTACCATATGTAATGGTACTTGTGGATTGCGGAGTTTTTCCTTTTTACCTTTGGGTTAAATGTTTTGTCTATTTTAGTTGTTTCAATGTGGATGGAGGGACATGGTTTCTTCCTTCACTTTCTGTGTCTTGTATCCTCTTCTATTAAAAAGTGTGAGCTGGTTAAGTAGATTCAGCCATCCTGTTATACATTTATGGGAGAAACGGACTGGTCTTCCACATTTTTTGAAAAAAATTATCTTCGTTAATGACCATTTATTTTCAAGGTTGAAATTGTTCATGTTAATTAAATGGAGTAATGTTTTCTATTACAAATTTGTCAGCTATATGTATGCTCTTAAATACTAGTCCTCGAGATGCTGTGGTCTGTGTTAGTCTTTTAAAGAATTGCCACTGTCACTTATGATGCACTGTGTGTCATAGCCCTAGCCAGTTGTCAATCTCCTACTATTATAAGGCCATTGTCTTATTTCTTCCTTGTTTTCAAAACTCGAGGAAGTTATGTAATGGATCTGGGTGGCCAGTTCTTCCATGAAATTTTTAGACGGTTGTTTTTTATTATAGAAGTTGTATGTACATCATACATTTTTTAAAATATCACATGCTATAGATCACTTTGATAAAAGTGGCTATTTTTCTTGTTCACATCTCCTTTATCAATTCTAAAACAAGATTTTGTTTCCTTTTTCATTTACCTTTTTATTGACACAAGTTTCTGGCTTCAATTTGCACGATTGTCTCTTTTTAATTCAAAAATGGGGTGACCGAAAATAACAATTACTTCCTGTGTCCTGTCTATTGAAGATCGCTGGGTTACATTTAAGTTCTTCATGCAAACAGGAAATGAGAAGACAACCTTTAGCGACCAGGTTGACTAGAGAAGCAATTCTTGCAGCTGCCGTCGCAAATTCTGCAGGATGTCACCGTGATTCTATACTATCTTTGGCTTCCATGAAATTGAACCAAAGACTTCTAATATCAAGCGGTAGAGATGGAGTCATAAAGGTTTGGAAGTAAAGGATCTTAACATACTCGTAGTCCTTGTACATAGTAAGTTACAGGTTATGGTGTAAATTATATTTTAGAAATACGTGGTAGATTTTGTTGACATAATTATATTTATGTTTCTGTCCCTTGCCACATTATCAAATTGCAGCTTGATTGTACATTTACTACAATTCTGTAGCAAGAATTTATTTTTTTGCCGTTGAAAAGGAAAAGATCCATTTTCTAGCATTGATGAGGATATCTATTCTATGTGAACTTGTTTTGTAAGGCTTCATGCTGATATACATCTATATGTTCGTGTTTGCCTACAGCCTATATATAGGTGTTTCTCCATTGATTCCCATGCTTGGGACATCTCCAATCCTTACGTCAATTTGCCATTTTATGTCAATTGGTGTGAAAATCCTCTCCAACTCAACTTCATATCAATTGGTGTAATGCACAGTTTTGCACCAAATTTGGTGCAATATTTTTTTTATTTTTTTTGGAGTTTTTCTTATTTCCCTTTTTGCCCATCATTTTATACTATAAAAAATTTTAATTCGTGTTATATCATTTTTATATCCTTTTATTTAATGATTTAACTATATTTATATTTTATTTGATTATTATTTTTATTAACACATAATATATTGTAATAAAATAATAAATTACTGACTATTGAATACATTAAAATAAAATGAGTAGTGCTATGGGTACATAAATGTACCCATAAACACTTGGCCATTATGTCAACCATTATGGACAATGCTATGTACGAATAGTATTGTCCAAAATAAAATTACTAGCATTGTCCAAAATAAATTACTAACTATTGAATACATTACAAGCCAAACAAAAGGTATAATGCTGTAATTTTCATGTTAATTCACCCTTCAGAAATAGTGAAGCTTGTGTAATGGCCCTAGAGACTCTCCAAATTTCATGTTGTACAGAATGCCATGAGTCTGCAGTATCTATGCTTTTCGCCTTTTCAATTGCGTCATCTATCCCAGGGAAGGGCTTAGAACCATAATCATTGTGCTTTGCCGGAGCATAGATCTGAGAGAGAGTAACATATAATTAGTTTGGTGCAGACACAGGTAACTGTAGAATTCCAGCTGTAAGAATCCACCTATTCCTACCGGTTATCACTTGAACATAATACTTGTGTAATTATTTCGTGCTTATTCATCATTATTATTAGTTTTCTGTTTTATCATTTTTTTATATCTGTGCTTTGGAGTAAGACTTACCAAATGCTTATACCACGACCTTCCAGAAAGTCCTTCTCTGTCTGTAAATGCTCGCTCTGTCATCATGAGCCTGTCGTTCAACTCTCTCACTTTCTGACTGTCAACTTTCCATATTGAAGCCCAACCTTTGCCTCTTTCTAGTTCCTAGAATATTGTATTTCTGTTAAGGCCACTTTCATAAAGTAATGTGGATTCCCTTGATGAGAAAGTAAGGATTACCTTTCTCTCATCGCCTATTTTAATGGCTGCTTCTTTGAGTTCATTAATAGACTTGAGCAAGGGAGCAAGTGTTAAGCCCTTGTTCACTAGTTCACCTTTCAAGTCTTCTGCACTTTTCTGTTTCATTGATTTGAATTATTATACTACTTGCATACAAAAGAGAGTTACCTCATTCCATTGAAGATGGGTCTACTGCTTATGTAGTTCCCTAGTGCGTATCGTACCTGAAGCTCGTCGGCATAGGAGACATAGTTAAAAGGCAAAATTTCGTTATCTGCTAGCTGAAGTGCTACTGTACCCCAAATACTTGCCACTGTGAACATTATTATGAACAATTAGTAAAATTTATCAGGTAGAGCAAAATTGCCTAGAAAAGCTGAACGTTAAGCTCATAAAATATGGAGTTCAAGTTGTTGAGTCCTCGATATTTCCTGAATAGTAACAGTGCAGTCATTTTTTTTTTTAGTGCTGTTGGGAGATTGAAAATTTACTAAATTTGAAGTGCTAGAATATTTGGTGAAAATATGTTTTGCATCTATGCGTTACAAAAGGAAGGACATGCACAACCAGTTGCATTTGTTTCAGTTTACACGCCGCAACACCGTAACAGTTCAAAATAAAGCCTATGCATTTGTGGAACTCCTTTTACTGTCTGAAACATAACTTTAAAGTGTGACCTAAAAAAAAATTTGCATATCCTTAAGAACTAGAAATAGTAACACTTCTTGAATTGTTTCTATATTTACCTTTATTGAAATTTGTTAGTTGAACAAGAAATGTAACTTTAGGCATCTTTTACAAGATAAATAATTATGTGTTACGTGATTAAAACTCATACTTGTGACCTCAATACGTTATATAATCATGATCATCCTCTCCTGCTTTATCTGCATTTCCAAAGTATACAGTTCTTGGTCAAATATAATTTAGTGTCTAGGACTTGAAAGAGACATATCCAATAAAATTCGTGCCATATTTAAAATTACTTATGTAGTAAACCATTATATAATATACATATTTATGAGCCATTTGTACTTGAAAATGTTTATCATATAATTGATAACATAAATAGTTGTTCAAACATCATATTAATTAGGGGGTAATGAAATTTGATACTATAAAGGAGTTGTTCCAAAAAAAACATTACTTAATGTGTGAACAAATAATAAATTTAGGTCAAGGAAAATGGATAATTTGGAGAGTATCACATGATTTCATTTCTTCATATCGGTCGTTTATTCCAGCCTATTCATTGGTGTGGAAACTCAACTATCGCCTCGTCTTTTGGTGTCTCTTTGACTCTTCCTCCCTTAGCACCCCCTGTTTTAGTATTTTGGCATGCGATGGGATCTCACAAAATCAAAATCGGTGGATGCTTCAGGGATGAATTTGCTAGTGTTGAGGACATTATTCGTGACTAGGATGGATATTGTATTAAAGTCTTCTCGTCATCTTATGGAGACTACCTTATCCTAAGGTTGAGCTCCAGGCTATCTTGGATGAGATTTGACTTGCTCGACGACTCGATTTATCAAACATTTGTGTGAAGATTGACACATCTGTGGCCTTTCACTAAATCACTACGAGTAGAGGACCATGGACGATTCAGATTATTCTTAGACAGATCAGACATCTTCTCTCATTCGATCTTGATACTATTTCCCACACTTATTGTGAGGAGAACCAGGTTGTCGATTCACTAGCATCCGAGGACTTGGACCATTGTCATTATTAGGAGTTTGGACCACTTAGACCTATCACAGCGTATTCGGGCCCTCATGCAGATTAACAGATATGGATTTCCCACTATTAGAGGACGTTAGCCTAATTCCCACTTACTATTTTTGTATTGGAAGTAATACTTCCTCTTTTATTCCTTTCCTTCGTTTGTATACATTCTTCACCTTTGGGAGTTCAAGTTTATGTCTCCCCTTCTTGTTGCTCTCATGAGTTTAATTTTATATATATGATTGGGGATCTGAACCTTCATTAGCCTTCCCTGGTGGTCCTGAAAATCCATTGAGGCTGTTGGTGTTTTGCTTAAAAAGAAATGTTAGTTTTAATATATTGACCAAAGGACTGGGCTTATTTTGTCCTAGTATCATTCTGAATTGCATTGGTTTCACATTTTGTTGCATATGCCTTACAACCAGAAATTAATGTTAAAAACTTTTTGCCATAAAAATCATTAAAGTAGATGTGCATATTGACGTTCGGTAGGGACATAGGGACGATACTATTTCTTAGTTCTCCACTTCTCCTAACCTACTCAGGCGGTGTTGCGCCAGATCTGTTTTCTTGTATGAACTCTCCAGCATATTACCATGTATACATATTAGATTATTAACATAAAAGGACATGTTTATGACGACAATTGTGATCTAGTGATGGCAAAGATAACTCAATGTAATTCTATATCAATTATTTCAAAGATAGATATTCTTCTTAAAGAAAAGTATAACAAACCTGCTACATGCCTATGGAATAGTGGATCACCAAATTTCTTCATCCAGACAAAGTCATCATACATTGAATGGTAGACTGGGTAACCTGCAAGTGATAACTGTTGTCAGATCTTTCAATGAGCAATGGCATGTGCTGGAATATCATCCTTTGCTAAGAAATGTAAACTGAAAGCATTTTGCATCGATTCATGCTATATTATTATAAAATTTCATGTTTATGAGCCATGTTTAATAGCAGTACTCTGACCCCTTGTACTCTGATTTGAGTGTCTAAAATTTTGGTGTTTGAGGAATGGGAGAGAACAAAGTCAATGGGACTGTGAGGCACCTAACTTTGAGGGCATATGGCTGTTCTACTCTCTAGTCTCCAGTTTCTCTTTTTGGCTTTATTTTTCCAGTTACTTCCATCAATCTGTGATTGACTGTTATCATCAGCAGAAAGTTATAGTTTTCGTAAACTGTTTGAACTCCATTCATTATCAGGCTTTTCTAGTAAGGTCATAACCTCTAAGAGTCCTAGATCACACTTTTAAATTTTGATTTATTTTAGTATGTTAATGCTATATCATTTGTGAAAGCACTAGAATCGTATTCATGAGATATCCTCTTGAAATAGCATGATTGAGGTCTTTATTAAATAGTTACAAAGAGAAAAAAGGAGAGTTTGCAGACATTAATATGCTTTATTTTCTTCTATGTGTTTTTGATTAAGGAGGACTTGAAGTTGAATGGAGCAACATCTTGAGAAAATCATCATATCACCTAGTGTAAGCTTGTCCCCATAGAAGGCCTGCGTAGGTAGCGACTGTGCAATAGAGAGAATTACATACTCTTAATTACGACTTTAATAACATTAATATGGTTAAAAACAAAAAGCAGCAACATTATAGAGTGGAAAAGGTTGATTTTAGTGATTTTTCTTTGTGCTCAAGTTTGAGGTTGTTCTAGTGATCTAGCTTATTCTCCCTTGGCTTGCCGTGCCAGTCAATCTATGTGCTCGTTCTTGTAACACTGTCTCTTGAAAAGTACAACTTTTAGGGATTTCAACAATTTTTAGAGTTCACCATTATGGAAGAAACCAACTTTTAAGTAGGTGAACTTCTTCATTCTTTATACTAATTTAGGAAGCAATTTAGATTTTGCTTGTCTACTGATTGGGGTGTGACGTTACGTAAGATCCTAAAGTGAAAATGTTTATATGAAATGCCATACAGTTAAATGTATTCTGCTTGTCTATTGATTGGGATGTGATGATACATATTTAAAGGGTAATTGGCGCAAAACGTCCCTACCTATAGCGGGTTGTGTGGAAAACGTCCATACGTTTCATTTTTTGGTGCAGAACGTCC
>CAIGRS010075990.1:0-11834 GCA_903798395.1 Fraxinus floribunda | reverse complement strand
AGTTAAATATTTAGTTGAATAGATTAATTTTAAAATATAATTAATTAATTCATGAAAAAACCTGAGTTTTATAAATTTAAACATTGTGGTCTGATTTTTGATTTCATAAAAGATAAAGTCTGATCCATGAATTTTCCCCTCATTGTGTTGGGAATGATCGGGATGCTTTGTTATCCTACATCGCGTCTTCATCAAGTGCCCCAACTCCACGCGTTCCAGGTCAGCTACATGATTCCCTTGCAATTTTATTTTTTTTTAAAAAGAGAATTTAGTCACTTCACTCGATAAAATAGGCTAATCTTTCAAAATAGAAGCTCAAGTCCCAATATGTCAAATATATTGGTATGAGCACTCAAATGCTCGGTTCGATTACCATTATACTGTATGCATGAAGCAAGCATTAGACTTTCGACTGCTACGAGTCTACGACCTTAAACATGAGATTCAAGACCTCATTGATCAGAAACTTTGAAATCCATCTAGGAATGTAATCACACTATATAAAACTTATTACGAGATTAATTCATATTTCATGTAAACAAGCAACATTTGAAAGGCCTACACCAGAGTCGCTGCAAGTCCCATTGACGGGATCTCTAAGGGCGAAGGTGGATCATCAAGGTGCCGATATTATGGTTTCTCTATACGAAAACGGTTTAGTGCCTAGTTGTCTCAATGTAGCCAACAAAGATCGAGTTCTAGCCAAATGATTTTGCTGTCAAGAGGCAAGTAAAGCTGTGCTCAGCCAAAAATATTTCTTCCAAGAAAATGTTCTGTAACTGTCGATTTCCGTTTGTGGGAAGGCTTCAACAGTACCGAGTGTGGCGTTGCTGTCTTTGTGGAGACTGCTGCTCATCAAATTTTGACTTCCCAAAACTTTAAATTGGCAGATATTGCTGAACTCTTAAATCAAGCTATTCAGATTAGGACTTGTTCATTTTACTTTTCTTATTTTGTTGGAGTTTAGGTAGGGAGAATTTTAATTCGAATGATTTTTCTTTTGAAAGTTCATTGGTGTTTAATTACAACTGATTTCAGATTTTTTCTTCTGGTCATGTTTCTCAAGTCTATTAATGTCAGGTGAGAAATTAAAATATATTGATCATTTTACAACAAAAGTAATTAATACATAATTCAGTACTCAAAATCCAGTAGAAATCAAATCATTCTTTAACAGTAAAAGCAGTAAAAATCAAATCAAATTTACTGAAAATTAACTTTTAAGCACTGAAAACATGAAATAATCAAAAAGGTCAAGCAGGAAAAGGATCAATTTAGGGAATCTTAAAACCCACATATGTTATCAGTCTACTGTAATACCCAGATTAGAGTAAATAATGGTTTATACCGTTTGCAAAGAAAAAGGGGAATATGTGCTAAATTCCGAGGTGGGAAACACAAGTAAGAATGTAATCCCCATATTAAGTCCTAGCTTATAATATACTGACCCGCCAACAAGCAAGTGATTTTCACGGGTCATGCAGCGAAATTGCAACGGATCAAGTAAACTGATGAGATTTCACACCTCAATTAGCCTCTGGATTAAATCCAGTCAACAGATAACGGGAGGGCAAGTTAATGCATTCCAGAAAATTGCTCTATCATCTTTCTGAGCATCTCTCTCTCTCAGCTGTATCCTAGATTCAACTATCAATTCTTTCGAAAAAGTACAAGTATCCCATGTCAATTGGCGGGTTCTTCGACACCCCAACCTTGTTGTCATTGAAAATCACCCACCTTCCATCTTTGCGGATATGAGCAACATAGTGACCACAGTGAGTAGATGTACCGATGTGGCTCACTAATCCAATGAGCTGGTATTCTGCGCGAGTAAAAAGGTAAGTTTGTGAATACAAATTACCAGAAGCATGTGCTATCAGCTCGCACGAATACCACGAGTATCACAAAAAAAGGAAAAATGAGAGAACGCTAATTTCTTTTTCACTGGAAAAACTAACAATAATAATGAAAATTTTATAGCACTTGAAGACTTGATGGAATCATTTCCAGTAACTAGTTTCACTAAAATATTACACGAGAGCACAAGGAACCAAGTTCCTTAAAAGGAGGAGCCTAGCAAAGGTAATATATTAATATCAGGTGCAATAGCACATTGCAGATCAACAGGAAAAAGGTACGAGAAACTCACTCCCATCTCCATCAGGCAGAACTGCATCAACCTCAGCAGCACTATTACTCGAACTAGTGTCCATGTGGGATGTACCAGAAGGAGGATTAAATATCCATTCAGTGGCTTTTTCAACATCGCCATCCTGTAAATAATTAAATATAAAGAACAGTGATACTCCAGCATATCAGAAACAAATACACATATCTCCTTGTCTCATAAAGTAATATCTGGAAAAAGTTCCAATTACAAGAATTTTACCGACGCCATAAGTGCCTTTCGAGCAAGTTCTTCTTCAAAACCAAATGATACCAAAGCATCAACTTTTAACGGGTCAATATCTGAATAATGCAGAGCACTCTTCGCTGCTTTTGTGATGGGATCATCAATGCCTGGAAACAAAATTTACAAATCAAGATCTTTGAAGCTCAGAAACAACAAGAAAACTGACTTACATAAACTGCATTCTGCAAAACCGAATGTGACTTTGAATACCGGGATCATTCATGTGGTTAAGTAACCAATTCATTGCTGCCTCAACTCCAGTATTGGAGGTATTGATAGCAGCCTTTTGGCAGTGAAGATAATTGAATCCCATCGACACGAGTTGGGTAACAATATCCTCGTTGGCCACATGTTTAACTCCGCCATCACCTGCATATGTACATGAAGAAGCAAATTTGCCAGGTATCAAGCTTCTACAATGGTGCTTGCATAGATAAATATAGCTATCCTACAACACTTCAGGAGTTTTGTATTTTTATTGTTAAATTTTTCCATATCTTTAACAAGATTGCATATTTAATGAACAATGACCTAGCACATAAAATTTAGAACAGCAGCCAAGAAGATAGTAACTACAAGCAATCTAGCTAAATTAAAATATTTACACGTTCAAAGCATGTGCTCTTGTAGCATTATATCTAACCCCCAAAAAAGGTGCTAGTCAACCAATCAAAAGAGATAGTTCCCTTGTTGAACATGACAGGATTCTGCCATGGCGGTTGATAATTTGATCCATTGACATTGTACTACATATATATATCATAAGAGATAGTTCCCTTGTTAAACATGACAGGATTCTGCCATGGTGAATTGGTGATTGATCCATTGACATTGAAGTACTAAGGTGGCCCAAATAGATACACACACACACACATGTATACAGTGATATGCAAGATTTAGTTATTCAAGGATGACAAAGGGCATTGGTAGGGCTTCTACTTTCTGTAGAAAAGCTTCCCTGACGCTTCCTCTTAAAGCTCTTCTAAGCAATTCTAGAAAATAATCCAAACGGGTCCAAAAGTAGCTTATTAATCTCAGAAGCAGCTTTTGGCTTTTCAAAAGACTTGCCAAACGGGCCCCTAAGAATAATACAATATTTCAGAAAATATTAACTAATGTCAAATTACCAAAAAAATAGAGGTTTGGGGTTTGGGGTTTGGGGTTTGGGGAGATGCCTAAATGACATTGTAAAGACAAGCCAGGCCTGGTGATTAAAATAGTTACAAGCTTGAAATTAAAGAATCCCTCGTATTCAGAGCTTGAGCTTCTTTTGATTCAGCATACTATAAGAAAGCATGGCTTCATTACAAACTTAGCCTCATTCAAGCTAAGTAACTGCCCAGTATTTACAGAAGCAAAGACAACAAATTTGGCATATCAACAGAGAAACCTGAGAGGGAACAAAGCAAAATAAAAGAGATATAGAGTACCTCCTACTGGCAACAATTCCTCTCCAGGTTGAAGACCCTTACTGCGCATATTACTTATATCTATGTTATCAGGAACATCAATGTACACATCTACAAAATCAAACCAAAAAAGAAAGCAGTCTATTACTAAAACAATTTCAAGTAAACAAGTAATGAAATTAAAGCCACATATTAAAAGTACCGAGTTTTTTTGGAACCCAGCCTTCCTCCATGACAAATTTTCGCATGTGCAACACCAGATAATCAGGAAATGAAGTCAAACCCGCAGTTCTGCAAACCAGATGTGAAAATCCAATAAACATTTTCCCTTGAGCAGTCTCGTCTTTAAATGCACAAATATCAAAAATTAGTTTCTAGAGTGATGAATGAGTAACTTCAACTTGAAAATCAGATTTAGTACTCTTCATGCTATAAACCTGGGCGAGTGTGTGTGTGTGTGTGTGTGTGTGTGAGAGAGAGAGAGAGAGAGAGCTCACTTAATAGCTGTTGTCCTGGCATCAAGTGCAGTACTGTAAAAATCATGCACCTCCTCAGGAGCAGAGAAGCAATCCAGACAATCCTTCAAGGGAACCCTTGGCCGTACAATTTCATCAGCCAACCTGCCAAACCTTGACATACTAAGCAAAATGCTACATGGATGCGAAAACATGTGCAAATGGGATTGTTTCAACTTACAATTCCTTCCCTTCTGCATCCTTCTCGGCCCGTAATTTTTGGAAGTCTTCTAATTCCTCTGAATTTTGAAACGTGTTAGATTGATGTCTACATAATTTACAAAACAACATACAAGGTAAACTCACTTTTGTTTGTAGCTTTGTGTAGCGGAATACTTAGTGAAAGAATATAGTCATGTCTCTTGTTATAGGCAACTCTGCCAGAGGGACATTGCAATCGCTCTTCAATGCCAAACTTAAAAATCCTTGAAGGATCAAAATTAGGATTCCCAGCATTGATTCTCTCAACTTGGTCGATGAAGTGCAGGAAGAACTCTAAAGCATCCTAGAGATAACTTCCTGTTTATTATCTATGCAACTAAATCCAGCAATCAAAAGCACAAATAATAACAGACAGAAGAGAAATAGAAAATCAGTTATGAAGGACAAAACAAGGTCCCTATCCAGCGAGTCATTGTTGTACAACCACTAGGCTGCAGTAGCCTAGCATTAAGCTGACAACTAGACGTAACCATACAAGAATAAAAGCAGTTGTAACTAGCAAATATTCGTAGTGATAAACATTTGTAGCTGACTAACAGTTAAATCAACCTATCACTGTCAAACATTTCTTTCTGAATTTCACAGGTATCGTAGCAGAATAGGAAATACAATTCGCATTTCATAAGCCATTCAAATCTTTTGTCAACCACTAACTGATCAAGTTACAGCAAGTTGCAAAGAATATGCCCATAACATCAAAGATCAGAAATTGCCTAACCAAGCAAAATTTGAACAAACCAATTATGATATCCACTTAAATGATTATGATAGAGGTGGCAACAATAAAATTATCGAGCCTTATTGACAACAATCCGAACTTGTAAGCATACCTGTTGTCTCATAGTTGAAAACTCAGGGTGGCTTGCAGCAATTACTGACTTGAACATACGAGGAGGAATGCCATCTTGTTTCTGAAAGTTTAGGCAGTCCGGTAGTTAGAAATAGAGAGACAGAAGAAATCTTAACACGATTGGTATTGATGTCTTATTGCATCTGAAAGATTTCGATTTACGTCAAAATAACTAACTGGTCAACGCATTGAAAATAAGAAGTGCAATGTACTTCAGCATTCTTACATAAAGTATAATCTTTCATTATGGTTCCGTAATCATTTGATACATGATAAAGGGAATCTAAAAATAACAAAAACCAGAGGAAGTAGGTGGCATGCTGACTTACAGCAGTTAACGTAGAGTTTGTCGTATCTCCAGCGTCATCTTTCTGGATGACAAAGACTTTCTGTTACACATACGATAACAGATAAACAAGCATAAATATATAAACACACCATACCTTGGTAGCTGGAATAGAGTATTTACCAGAAAGCAATCCATGACCAACCTTTGCTCTGCCAAAAGACGAAATGTGTTAACCAAGTATCATAGCAAACATCGGCAAATTCAGCCCTTGTTTGGTCCCCACTATTTTCAAAATACATTTTTCTCTCTTATTTTGAACCACACATTATTCAATAAAATAATATTTCACGCAAACCCAAAAATTTTCCTTATTTTTTAACCACACATTCTCCATCAAAGTATTATTCTAAAATGCATTTTGGGCAAAAAATGGGGCTCAAACAGGCACTCAAACAAATTTGTCACTTATAGCACCCACATGTCCCTTTTATTAACCAAACAAATGTTTTTACCCTTCAATGAGAAACTGTGTGAAACAGATGAGAGCTAGAGAAATCACTTGTTGATATTCAGGACAAGTTATTAAAAAAAATTACGTCGGAAAGCCATTATATTATCAAGGCATGTCAGCGGGCATATGGCAATTATCAATATAGCAGGGACGTCCACATTTTTCTAATGCAATCTTGTAAAGATTTTTACTCTAGCGTCTAAATTAAATGGCCTACTTTCAACAGCCACTTCAATTTTCCAATCTGTATCCACCTTCCAATATTCCCCGCACCCCACCACTATAAAAAAATAAAATGAGAACTGTCCCTAAAAGGTGCAGAGTTCAAAAAAGTTGACCTCTTCACAACATAGCATTCAATATTCTCATTGCATTGCTGACTGTCATGAAAAACATTTACTATCCTCTTTATTTGAACTTCATTCTTAGGACAACCGGCTACCTAAATCCACAAAGCTTGCGGGTAAAATAATTTCCAATAGAATCCTAAGGGATTGGTTCAATAGCCAAGAGTTCAAAACAAACTCAAAAATCCTGTGATCCACTACCCCCCACCCCCAAAATTCTCTCCCAACCCCTTAGGCCAAAGATTTTCACCCCACAGGACAAGACAATAAAGAAAAAAAGAAGAAAAAAGAACAACTTTTAACAGAAATCTGTTATTTGACCAATAATTGCTTCTTCGGGTAGTAACCTTCAAGTCTCTTTGAGAAATAATTTTTTTTTTTTTTTTTATAACCGTGGATGTCCCGGCAACTTATGCACACCTCGACTAATCCTACGGGACCCTGAAGTTTACGGCCACGTACTCAACTCAGTGGCCTTGGGGGGAATCGAACTGGTGACCATTAGGGAGAAATCCAAGGCCTAACCAATTGAGTAACCCCTCAAGGTCATCTTTGAGAAATAATTTGCTGATTACTTCCTCGTCTTAGAGTCCCTAAAGCAAGCAGGAGTTCCATAGTTTTAGGATGGTTGCACCACGGTCCAACACATTCTCAAGCTAAAAAGTTCCTTAATTTGATGCATGCTCCTTAAAACTAGTTCTAAATGGAAAACCATGTTACCATCTAGCCATGTTAGTGTGAAGTGTAAAGAGGAATAGTTGATGCAATTTAAGAAGTCCAAACATGAATTCCAGACTAGCATCAAAAAGTACTGCAAATTCAACCAAACAAATTATTACCTTAAAGCATCTCCAAGAGTCTCTTTAAATATGAGATGCTCTCTATTTTAAAAGAGTCAACATTTAAAATCGTACTCCAAGAGACTCTTTAAATTAACATTTTAATTTAGAGAGTGGGTTTGACTCTCCAAATTTGGAAAGCCAAACTCACTCTCTATAATTAAATGCATTCAAAAAGTATCAATTTTCAATGTAGGAAAACAATAATTCCAAGAGACTCTTTAAATTAACATTTTAATTTAGAGAGTGGGAGAGCCAAACTCACTCTCTATAATTAAATGCATTCAAAATGTTTCAATTTTCAATGTAGGAAAATAATAAAATAATCTAAAGAAAATTTAGTTAAAATAAAAGATAAAGAAAAATAATAAATATTTTTTTAGAGTAATAAAATTAAGTGTTAAATATAAAGAGTTTGTTGGATTACTTTAAAATTTTAACCCTCTAAATTTATAGATACTCTCCAAATGATAGATTATACTCTTTAAAAATAGATAGTCTCTTAGAGATGCTCTTATAGTGGCTAACTCTTCCCAAAGCAGGCAAGAATAATCCCCCACCCCCCACAAAAAAATAAAAAAGGACAGAGGAGAAGACAGAGAAATGATACACACATATAACAGCATTGGAGATAATAAGGTAGCTTACTTACAGCTGCATATTTAGGTCGACAGTTGGATCAGCCGGTGCATTATCAAAAGCCATTTTCAAATTTTGATCCAAGTAGTATCTAAAGGAAAATCCCATAAAAATGAGGATCTGTTTAAGGACAGTGCAATTCCATACCAAAATTTGATTATTACAAAACTACCAGATAATGGTACTGACCGCGTATAAAAGCCACGAGTCGAAAACACAACTTGCATAGTTGCGGCCAAATAGCAACTGCAAAGGGAACAGTTTGAGTATGAGGAAGAAAAATAGCACACAAGCGCAGCAGCACAACTTTTGGAAACTAACAATACCTGTTTCCAAGATTTACAAGTCCTGTATAACCTGGTCCAAATATCGGTTCAACCTCCTGTCCGCTTTCTTGAATACGGTTCCAGTCGAAGTTAGTGTTTTGATCAAGTTCCCTCTCGGCAGTCGTCATTTCAGTCTGAACATCAACAATATATGACATTCATTATCACTTGATGTTGATGACAAGGCCTATAATAACAAATATAGGACAGGCACCGCTATTTTATCAAGTGGCAAAGATAATGGTGAGTTTCAGAATAATGAACACAACACAAAATATTAAACAAATCCCTTAAAAGATTTGATAAAAGAAAACTGCCAGCTGACCACTTGGCAAATAAAGACAATGTGTTTGCAGAACTTCTTTGGAATAGAGAAATTACCAGTTTATAATTGGATCATTTACTCTCAAACTTGAATACATTTGATAACCTTTAAAAATCAGAACTACAAAAAATATTAAGAACTCTTACCAGGTATCTTAACACAAGGCGTATACCTAATATAAAAGACTCTGGAAGGCAACAAGTGAAATGAATAGCTTGTCCACAGACCACAAGGGAAAAAAAACAAGAGAGAGAACTAAGGGTGAAATGGATAGGTAAGAAGAAGAAAAAAAGTTTTGTACAAGGTGTTGATCCACCCCATTAAAAATATTAAGATGTTAGAGAGTGGACCCATATATTTATTAAAATTGAACCACCTCTTCTAAAAACTTATATATTGGGCAAGGAACACATTTAATTTAAAAGCTCAAGTTGTTGAGTGCACACGTTCATTTACCTTTAATCTTCAATAAAAACAATTTTGAACTAAGTTGGAAACCTGAACTCGTACAGTTTTCACACTGAATCTGACATGTTTCACCTATGGTCAATGGACATTCAAATATACAGGTCAAAAGTTTAGAAGTAATAAGAACACGTGCACATTATACTCGTAAGTCTCAAAACATCCACTCCTTTTTCATAACGATCATCTAATCAATAGAAGAGCAAAAAGACTGTGCATGAGAGCTGCCCTTCAAGTCCCTTACAATTTGTACAGTCTTTGATACAACATTAAACTTCAACTAGTTACATATTAGACTGATATTGTGGAAGCTCCATAAACATATAAATATAAATACTGTGCCAATTGGAAGCACATTAACTTGTTTTGACCTATGCAGCGAGGACTGAGGACACGCAATTGGTCAAATAAATTTTGATGACAAATCGCTGACATCCTTACAGAACTACATAAGCAAGTTCTAGAAAGTACAAATTTAAAACAGAATAGAACATGTATTTGACAGTGAAACATGCTACACACATCAAAGGTTTTAGTCACAACCTTTTGTAAGGATGAAAAATCAATACCAAAATGGAGCAGATGCTCTGCTAGAAGTGGATCCACAACACTTTCATCCTCGTCATAAGAGTAAACATCTGAGCTGCCAAATTGGAATTCATGATTATATTTGAACAAAATAATAGTAGTAATTAACATATTCAAACACTGAAAAAGGTAAGCTAGGAATTGAATTTCACAGCTCCCTGATTTCAGAAGCAAGTTTCAATACCAAAGTTTCCTGTCACTGCAGCGCAACATGTTTTAAATACATGCAGATCACGAAATCGTAAAACCTAATTAGAGCAACTTTTTTAACCAAAGAATAATAAAGCGCCACTGTCAAAATATTTCCCAGTGATAATGCTGATAAAGTGTAAACTATCATCACAGCATCTCTTATACACAGACGTTAAATCCAATTCAATTCAATTTTCTCTCTTCTGTGCACATTTTCAAGGGTAATATATCTTACAGATACCAACTGAAGAGGCATATAGGAAACTTAAGATAGATGAATCACTTTTGTATTTACATTATTAGAAAGTTTATCCCCCTAAACTGTGTGTCTGTGTTTCTCCATGAAGTAAATGCCCCTTCTGTTCATTTTAGGAAATATAGGAGTGAAACTAGTCTGTGTCATGTATCAAAAATTTGACACTACAAGCAAATTTCTGTTAATATTCATATTAATTGGAAAACCTACATTTTTCTGTGAATATCACTGGCAAAAAGTGGATAAATAATGATAAGGATAGGAAACAATCATTTGTCCAATAAAAAGGAGGGAAATACCTGCTGCCTCTAAATCAGCCATTATAGTTCCAAGCTTTACAGCCAGAGGATAACCTGTCACGTTGTAATGGTTAATACCATGGTTGTTGCCTCCACTTCCATCCCAATTACTTCTACCACAAAGTATCGATCCATCAGTTAAATTTAGCCAAAGATTCTCAGTCTTATCGCACTTCTCACACTTCCAACCAGATGGAGGAACAATCACCCCATTATCAAGTTGTTTCAAATCCATGGCATGTTTGCTAACGAGCTTCTTATCGGCAGTCCAAGAAGCAATTTGCTCTTTTCTCTCAGCCCCAGCCGCCACTATGACAGCATCAACAGCCAATCTAACCTGCAAATATAAATAAAAGAGACATTGTAGAACTGACTCTTGATCGTATGAGCTTTGGTTACATATATCAATACCACCTTCTCTGGCAACTCTACAGATGGAAAGAGGAGAGTGACATAGCTTGGCAAAATAACTATTTCATAGCTGACTTCATATTCAGGTCCGTTGTCATCAAATCCTCCTTCAATGCCTAAAATAAAATGAGAGAAGTTCAAGAAATGTACAGTTATGAGAATATGGATAACAAGAATTGTAAAATACTAGCTGGGAGCTACTTAAAAAAAGTAGTTACCGAATCTAACAAAAATTTCAAAAAGTGATCAGCAGTTCCCACTAAAACTAATCCCAAATTCTTAACCAGCTAGGTAACATAAACTATGAAGGACACTGCACATTCCATAGCAGATGATTGATGAAGGATGCTAAAAAATAACATGTTCAATTTCCACTCTTTTTTCTGCCAATGCTTCTTTCCTTGTTTCTTGGGTTGGCACTCAATGAGAATATACTCTTATTTCACCATTTTCACTCATATAAGGACCGCGTGGCAGATTCTAAGATCATTAATACTCACCAAATTAGCCAATTAACCGCTGGCGTTAAAGTTACTAGAGCCACATCAAATTCAATCAAGAGCATCTAGAAGCTATTAATGTATCACGTTATTCTAATTTTATTTCTGTTTCCACTTTTCTCTTGCAAAGCAAAGAACATGGAAGAGCAAACATTAAAAATAGTCATTGCACATAAGATGAAAGCACTCCAGCTAAATTCTAGCACATTTATACTCAGTACCTATGGCCAGAAGAGTTGGTTTTTTCGAAGGCCTGTCCTCAGAAACCGGCTTTCTTGTCTCCTTAATATGCAGATAAACTGGGTTTCCAGTCTTCTCATAGTTCCAACCCACATAATCCTTACCAAATGCGAGAAACGAATTCATGTCCACAAACAGTCCGCCCTCGGACCTCTGCAAATCAATATGATACGATAAATATATAACATTAACCAAAAC